>UESW01004008.1:167919-245511 GCA_900491605.1 Calamus simplicifolius
TCTGAAATCAACATGGTTTATGATTTGAGAGGCTGGTGGATTGACACAGGTGCTACAAGGCATATTTGTAGTGACAAGAATCTATTTTCTGATTACAATCCTATTTCTAGTGGAGAAAAGCTCTTTATGGGAAATTCTTCTTCTTCAAAAGTGAAAGGAAAAGGAACTGTGATGCTTAAATTCACTTCTGAAAAAGTGATAACTTTGGTTGATGGGCTACATGTAGCTGAAATAAGGAAGAACTTAGTTTCTGGCCCTTTACTTAGTAAGAAAGGGTTCAAACTTGTATTTGAGTCAGGTAAATTTGTTCTGACTAAGGGTGGCATGTATGTAGGGAAAGGTTATTTGGCTGATGGTTTGTTCAAACTAAATGTAATGGTTGTTAATGCCAATAATAAGAATAAGGCTTCTGTTTATATTGTTGATTCGTTTGACCTATGGCATGCTAGATTAGGACATATAAATTCTAGGTCAATACATAGAATGGTTAATCTGGAATTAATACCAAAAATTAATGTTAATATAAAGCATAAATGTGAGATATGTACAGAATCTAAGTTTTCTAGACAAACTTTTAAATCTGTTCAAGATAGGTCAAATGAATTACTTGTTTAATTCATAGTGACTTGTGTGATTTTAAGTCTATACCTACAAGAGGTGAACGAAATTATTACATAACATTTATTGATGATTGCAGCAAGTATTGTTATGTCTATTTGATTAAAAATAAGGATGAGGCCTTAGAAATGTTTAAATTATATAAGGCCGAAGTTGAAAATCAATTAGATAAGAAATAAAAATTATAAGATCACATAGAGGTGGAGAATATGAGTCCACTTTATTTTTAGAATTTTATGCATTATATGGAATTGTACATCAAACTTCTGCACCTTATACACTACAACAAAATGACGTGGCAGAAAGAAAAAATAGAACATTTAAAAATATGATTAATTCTATGTTAAATAGTTCTGGACTTCCACATAGTTTGTGGGGTGAAGCTTTACTTACTGCTAATCATATATTGAATAGAATTCCTTTTAAGAAAATAAATAAATCACCTTTTGAAGTATGGAAAGGTAGAAAACCTACTTATAAAACTTTAAAGGTATGGGGTTGCTTAGCAAAGGTCCAAATTCCTTTACCAAAAAGAACAAAATTAGGACCTAAAACTATTGATTGTGTGTTTATTGGCTTTGCAAAGAATAGTACAACATATAGATTTTTAGTAATTAAATCTAATGTTTCTGATGTTCATGAGAATACAATTATAGAATCTATTGATACTGAATTTTTTAAAGGAATTTTTCCTTATAAAGAGGAAAAATACAGTTCTTTAAGGAAAAGGACATCTGAAGTAAGTCAAGAAGAACCATCCACTTCAGAGGTTCAAAAACAAGATTTAGAACCAAGAAGAGGAAAAAGAATAAAAGTTCCAAAGAATTTTGGACCAGACTTTATAAGTTTCTTAACAGAAAATGAACCACAAAATTATAAAGAAGCTATATCTTCTCTAGAGGCTCCTTTATGGAAGGAAGCAATCAATAGTGAAATTGAATCCATTTTACAAAATAATACATGAAAATTGGTTGATTTACCACATGGAATCAAACCAATAGGTAATAAATGAATTTTTAAAAGGAAGCTAAAAGTAGATGGAACTATTGATAAATTTAAGGCACGTTTGGTTGTAAAATGATATAGGCAAAAAGAAGGCTTGGATTATTTCGACACCTATTCTTCAGTATCAAGAATTACATCAATCAAAATGTTAATTTCCATTGCTGCTTTATATAATATGAAAATACATCAAATGGATGTAAAGATAGCATTTTTAAATGAAGAATTAGATGAAGAAATATACATGGATTAACCAGAAGGATTTGTGGTGAAAGGTCAAGAAAATAAAGTTTATAGACTTGTTAAGTCATTATATGGACTTAAGCAAACACCAAAATAATGGCATGAAAAATTTGATCGTATAATGCTAGCACATGGTTTTAAAATTAATGAGTGTGATAAATGTGTTTACATTAAGAATATGAAAGATTCTTGTGTGTTTGTATGCTTATATGTGGATGACATGCTAATAATTGGAACAAGCAAGGATGCAATAAACTCTACCAAGAGAATGTTGAATTCTAAATTTGACATGAAAGACTTAGGTCAAGCCGATGTCATCTTAGGAATTCGAATAATAAGAAATGAGGATGGATATGTTTTATCTCAATATCACTATGTTGAAAAAATATTAAAAAGGTTTAATCAATATGATTGTAAACCTGCAGTGACTCCTTTTGATGCAAATTGCAAATTAAAGAAAAATACAGGTGATGCAATTTGTCAATTGGAATATTCTCAAATAATTGGAAGCATGATGTATTTGATGAATTCTACTAGACCTGATATTGCTTATTCAATAAGCAGGTTAAGTAGATATACGAGCAGTCCTGGAAATGATCATTGGGAAGCATTGATCAGAGTTTTAAGGTATTTAAAATATACCTTGAATTATGGATTGCATTATACAAAATATCCATCGGTTTTAGAAGGATATAGTGATGCAAATTGGATTTCTGATAACACAGAAACTAAATCAACTAGTGGATATGTTTTCACTTTAGGTGGTGCTGTTGTATCATGGAGGTCTTCTAAACAGACGTGTATAGCATGTTTTACGATGGAATCAGAATTTATAGCGCTAGATAAAGCTGCTAAAGAAGCAGAATGGTTAAGAAATTTCTTAGAAGACATTCCGGTCTGGCCTAAACCTGTGACAACAATTTATATACACTGTGATAGTATGGCAGCTCAAACAAGAGCTAAAAATAGTGTATATAATGGTAAGTCAAGACATATTAGGCGCAGACATAATACAATCAAGCAACTGCTCTCTTCAAGAATTATTTCTTTATAATATATGAAATCAAAGGAAAATATTGTAGATCCATTGACAAAAGGATTACCTAGAGAGCAAACTAAGCTTACATCAATAGGAATGGGCCTAAAGCCAAAACAATGAGTTACTCCAAACGGAAACCTAACCTATTTGATTGGAGATTCCATATATAGGTTCAATAGGCAAACTGGTTTGGTAGAACTCAATAAGTTGAACACACAATATAGCTCATTTCATAATGATGATAGTGTGTGGATTGATGCTCATGTTATGCAAAAGCATTTAATGACATTAATAGAAGAAAATTAATGTCACCTATATGATAGTAAACATGGGGTCGCATTTATGAGAATGAATATGACTAAATTCTCTAAAGCTATTATGAAACCCGGGAATAGTTCAGGACCAAAATGAACACAATCGTATAAACTAGAATTTTTGAAGATATATTATGTATGAAACATATTATCTTGATTTACTTTAAAAAGATGAATAGTTCAAGATTATAAAATATCCACTGCGTTTCCAAGTAAATCCGATATGATTTTATTAAGGTAAGTTCAAGTCTTTTAGACACTTTTTCTGATACATAACATATATACATATATGTGAGTATTTTTTAATTTTCTTTTCTTAATTTTCTATTCAAATGTGGGGTATTGTTAGAATAAATATAGTTTGAATAGAAAATTTTTGTCCCACATCGACTAAAAGCAAACAGGACTAGAAGTTTAAAAGTACACAAAGCCTTAAGTCTTTGATTTTGAAGAAGAACCAAAGCTAGTGGATTCTAGTGGTTCTTGGGCTTGAATCTATAAATAAATTATTATTAAATAAATCAAAGATTGAGCCTTGGGCCTTGGGGCCTTGATTCATCAATATAACTACCAAGTAGTTATATATAACTATTTTTTTTAAAAAGCCATAAAATTTAAATTTGAATGTCAAAGGACATATCCTTTTGAAGAGGCAAACTGTTTTCTATAAATTTAATAAGTAATCTGAATTTTGATTTTAATTTTCATTTTATATCCTTAAAAGCAAACAGGACTAGAAGTTTAAAAGTACACAAAGCCTTAAGTCTTTGATTTTGAAGAAGAACCAAAGCTAGTGGGTTCTAGTGGTTCTTGGGCTTGAATCTATAAATAAATTATTATTAAATAAATCAAAGATTGAGCCTTGGGCCTTGGGGCCTTGATTCATCATATAACTACCAAGTAGTTATATATAACTATTTTTTTTCGAAAAGCCATAAAATTTGAATTTGAATGTCAAAGGACATATCCTTTTGAAGAGGCAAACTGTTTTCTATAAATTTAATAAGTAATCTGAATTTTGATTTTAATTTTCATTTTATATCCTTGAGAGCATATATACTTAAGAATGGAACAATTCCAATTTGCCAGAGTCTAAATTCTAGTGCTAAGAATTTAGATTATTGACAGTCGAATCCTGGGAAGACATACACTCACAGATCTTCTAAGCACAAGGAAGGAGTGGAAATTTTCTGTCTTAGAACATTGCAATCAAGCAAGCTTTGTCCAAAAACGGTTATATTTCTTGTTCGTCTACCTTATTTAAACTTATCACGAATTGTTGAATATAGATTTCTAATAATTCTATGATTTTCTGGTTGTTGCTTTTATTATTGTTCTTGTCGAGTATGGGGTTGGCTACTTTTTTAAGCATTTTAAAGAGTCCTAATTTAGTTCACTCAGTATGATGGATGAATAAATGAGCTTAAATCCTAACAAAGGTAGCTCCATTGGTGAAAATCTCTCCCAACATGGGACTCTCCCCTTTTTAGAAGGACGCATGTTGCCTTTATATTCGCTACCATATTTCATCTTTTAATCGTCCATCATATGTCATCATCCAATCAACTTGCCAACTTATACCATATTATCTGCCACTCCCTTTCTAGCGTAATTTCGTATTTAAGCTCGGATCATGAAGTGATTCGGTTAGATTGCGGTTGGTTCTTTTTAGGCTTCTTCTGCTTAATAGTTGTAGTTTAATTATATTGAATTTATGTCAATTTAGATGGAGCTCAATGATGCTTATGAGCTTTAGTTGGTCTAAGGTTTAACTAAACTCAATGTAGTAGTAATTAAGTTGCCACTAGACTGACCCATGAATGGGTGCCTATAAAACCTCAGAAAACAATGAGATGCCTTGTCTCTTGTGATCCCATTTGGTAACCTATATAAGTAAGGGATGGGAGCTTATTTGCTCCATTCTCCTTGAATATTTCTTTAGCTTAGCTTCGTTTCTGCTTAGTTGTTGTTCGGTTGTTCCTAAGCCTTCTTTGTTTTATATTTCATTAGTTAGCATTCTAAGCTTTTGTAGGTATGTCTTTTGACTTATATATTTAGGTCAATTTTTCTTTTTGAAATTTGAGTTGATTTATTAGTGTTTTGTGCAAGACCACCTCTTACGATGATTCACTGGTTTGGAATACTTCTTGTCAGTTATCGAGCCTTATATCATTAGCTAGAGAGGCAACCTTTAGTTTTTCTAGCAATGAGCATAGTGTTTTTAAGGAAGATTACTTGATTTGGATATGTCGATCGTATTTCATTCTTGATTCTTTAATTTTTAGAATTTTTGGTTGGAAGAACAAATCCTCCGTGAGCCAGGTTAGCTTTGCCTTTACGAGGATGTGTTGAAGGTAGGGCTTAGCTTGCCCCTTCTTTTTATCGATCTCTGACCTTCTTTGCTTGTATAGTATAGCTCCTTCCCAGCTCATTCTAAAATTCTAGAGACTCATAGTCAACTTCGTATCCTGTACATCTCTGCTTTAGATTCTTCTTTCCCTTGATCTATTCTAAGGTCTTTGCATTGTACTGAGATCGACTGATGGTATATATATGCTCAAAAACATAAAAAAGATTGTCTAGTAGCCCAACCTCTGGATAGAAAGCGTATTGTCCAATCTATTATTATTATTTTTTTTTTTTTTTGTCTTCTTTATGAGGCTACATTTCTTTTCTATATAGCGGCAGAGTAATTGAACCAAAAACACTCGAAGGTTCAATAGCGTTTAGAAGAAGGTGGCGATGCCAATGGTCAGACTGGTGATTAGTAGGGATCAGGAAAGGGTGCTTTCGGACAACTTAACCACTTAGGTTGGTCAATGGCTCAAGTTGGAACAACAGATGAAGGTGATGAAGTAGGAACAAAATGAGTTGAAATTGAAGCTATCTCATGTTGTCACCTAAGTGATTGAGTACGAGGGGTCGGAGTTGAATCAAGATGAGCTGATTCAACATTACAACAACTCCTATATAGCTGCATTCAGGGTCTATCAAGATCAAGTGAAGTCACTATTTTCGAATGCCAACCTGAGTATCCCGACCCCTTCAAGGATCTCTTGAAACATGCCTTCATCAAGGAAGAGGAATCTAGGTCGGGCTCTTCTAAGGACAAAGATGATGAGGATCACCTGACTCTTGAGATGCTTGGGATGGGATCTTCTGAGGGTAAGAAGGAGGACGACTAGTAGTGGTTATCGATTCATAGGCACACATCACCTTTAGGTAGATGGCCAGAATTGGTACCACCTCCAAGTCGATGCCAGCATTGGCACCCCGACCAGGTCAACACCTATATTTTTCTTCAACTTGAAAAGGACGCCACCCAATGATCAGCTAATCTAAAAATGGCCCAACTTGAAGACGCTTGATATGAATAACTTGCATCTTTTTTTTTCTTTCTTTGTAATCGACTTTGGTTGATTTTGCTCAATTAAAAAACTGAATTTTTGTACTTAGCTCCAAGCTAAAATTAAGTGTAAATACTTGATCAATGAATGAAATTCAATTTCAAACATTGTCTCTCATGTGCCTGATGAAGTCATATGGATAATCACGACAAAATTAACCAAGTGGCACGCCGAGGCGGCCCCGATTTCTTCAAGTCGGCCCCCACATCTGCCCCGGCTCCTTCGCGGTCTCGGTGGCCCATGTCGGCCCCGGTCTCTCCAGGCAAGCCGAGGTGGCTCCGATTTCTCCAAGTCGGCCCCGCGTCTGCCTCGGCTCCTCCGTGTCGGCCTCGTCGGCCCCGGCCTCTTCAGGCAAGCTGAGGCAGCCCTGACTTTTCCAAGTCGGCCCCACATCTGCCCCGGCTCCTCTGTGTTGGCCTCGGCGACCCTCGTCGGCCCCTCGACTTCTCCAAGTTGATCCGGCCGCCAAGACCATCAACTTTGTAACTCGCATAGACTGACACAGCCAAGCCCACCGCCTACCGTCCACCTACCAACTGGCCCTACCGACCGATGGGACCCGGCCCACCAACCGCCGGCTCCCCCTCTTCAATGGGACAAAACCTACCGATCAGCCCAAATTCATGTAACTTTCACGTGTTCGCAGACATTTCTCCCTCACGGAACTTTATGTGACTAATCCCATGCGAATGTCAAAAGCCTAAAAAGGGTAAGTCAGAAACCCGGAGTTCTTTCTGTCTCTAAGGAGCTCTCTCGAGCTTCCCTTCGGCTGTGACTTCGGTTGCTAACTTGGGCATCGGAGGGTCCCTACCGAAGCTCCCTTCGGTCTTGGGACTTCTTGCATGTCATCCACTTGGCGAGGACCCCATCAGCAAGCAGACTCATCTTCCCAACGTCTAAGTTCGGATCGGGCATCATCAGATTGACACGCCAGGAAGGAGGACAGGAGAAGGAAGACAAATCCTATAGCATTTGCTCATGAGTGTTCCTCCCCTTGTCAACTGAGCAATGGTGGTGATGCGGGCTCAAGACGCTTCCACCAGCTACCCTGAGGGGCATCCCCCACCGGCTAGGCAATAGGAAGTCAACCTTCCTACCGCCGATCCTTCCGTCATTCGCCCGCCACCAGATGCAGCTACCCTGGCTGATCAGCTGGCGGCACTTACTCAACAAGTCCAACCCTCACTGCCATGGTCCACGGGCTCCAGAGCAACAGTCTATGGCTACCCAGCACCAGACTGCTCCTCCACCTGCTAGCCAACAGTCTGAGAGGGGAAGATCCCCCTAGCGAGAGGCCGGCCACCATCAAGCCTCTCCCAGAAGGCCTCATCGAGAGCCCCTTAAGAGGCCGCATTCTTCCAACGTAACCCGGACAAGTTCTTTCCAGAACATCGGTGCCAGGAGGAGCCAAAGTGGAGGTCTCACCTTCTGCGTTCTTCCCCATCCTATTCTTTGTCATCCTCCAAGCCATCCAGGAGGGTGCCAGATTTCAACCGCCAAACGGAGGAACGCCTGGATGAGTACCATCGACGGCTGGACGAACTCATCAGAAAAATCAACAACTAGCTGGAGGAGGAATACGACACCTGTCCTCACTACACTCGCCGAATATTGAAGGAACCCGTACCCTTCAGATTCTGCCTTCTTCAGCTAGATCCGTACGACGGTATGATAGATCCCCTCGATCACCTCAAAAGCTACAAAGCCCTCATGCAAGTCCAGGGGGCTACGAACGCCCTCTTGTGCAAGGCTTTCCCCACTACCCTGCGGAAAGTAGCCCGTGCCTGGCACTCCCGCCTGTCCCTTCACAGCATCGATTCCTTCTGGGAGCTGAAAAGGTGGTTCTTGGCGCACTTCGATGCCTGCTGAAGGATCCCGAGGGTTGCAGACAGCCTCTTCTCCGTACGCCAAAAGGAAGGAGAGTTACTTTGAGACTTTGTCGCCCGATTCAAGATCGCCGCTCTCGAGGTCTACCACCTAGACGATGTGGTGGCGACGTTGGCCATAAAGCGGGGGTTCCTCCCTTCCCGCTTCACCTTCTCCTTGGACAAGATGCCCATGGCTCCTACTATGACCTCCTCCTCCGGGTGCAGAAATATCCACGCGGATGAGGCCGATCTCACCCACTGAGAGTCCGTGAGAGGATCTAGCCGAAAGCCTGCCCGTCCCGAGCCAAGCGGACCCTCTTGCCCCCGGAGGCCCAAGCCGCCTCGACGACCGGACAACCAGCGTCGGAGTCTCGCCCCTCTGGAGAGTAAGCTCACGCCTCTCCTCACCCCTCGCTCTCATATCCTCATGGAGATTGAGGGCGAGCCCTACCTTTAGTGACCTCCTCCTATGAAGAAGGGCCTCCCCCGTGACAAAAGCCGCTATTGTCGTTTCCATCGGGACTACGGCCACGACATCGATAATTGCTATAGCCTGAAGCGCGCCATTGAGGAGCTCATCCAGCTGGGCTATCTAGGGAAGTATGTCCAGAAGGCGCCCCCACCGGTGCTGGCTCTCATGGGACCACCATCTGCTTAGGCTGCCATCGATAATGCTCCGATAGAGCGAACGGTTGGAATGTTATCCTGGGGGGCAGCCTCTTCATCCAAACGGCCGAGGGGGGAAGAAGCACCGGATAATGTAATTCTGGGGGGGGGGGGTCAATAGTTGTAGAAAATGTAAACAATGAAGGCGTCATCGTCTCGATGATGATCGCCAAGCATCCTGTAAAGAGGATCTTAGTTGATAGTGGCAGCTCAGTTGACATCCTTACTTACGATGCATTTATTAGGATGGGCTTGTCTGTTGTTCTCTCCAGCCCATGGCGGCTCCCCTAGTCGGATTTACAGAAGATTCGGTAAGGGTCAAAGGTGAAATCTCCTTGCCCGTGATAGTTGGAGTGCCACCATGCCAAAGCACAGTTATCATGAAATTCCTAATCGTGCGAGTCCCCTTGGCGTACAATGCCATCCTCGGGCGACTGGGCCTCAATCTCTTGGATGTGGTCATCTCCACCAGGTGACTGATTGTGCAGTTCCCTACCAGTAGCAGGGTCGGTGAGATGCAGGATGAAGTTAGCCCGGTCTTGCCCTGCTACCATGCAGTTTCGAGTCCTCAGGAGGCCGAGCCGGCTTCGGAAACGCTTGTCCCCAGAGAGTCCAGCAAAGGAGGAGAGCCGACCGAGCGGCTCTTGACTTTTCCACTAGGGGATGACCCGGCAAGGACTGTGCGCATCGGCAGACTCCTCCTTCCAGAGGATCGTGACTGCCTCTTGACTTTCCTGGGGCCAACTCAGACATATTCGCCTGGTCGGCATCCGACATGCCCGGCATCCCTCTGAAAGTTATCACCCATAAGCTCAACATCGATTCAAAGCACCGCCCTATTCGCCAAAGGAAGAGAAACTTCGCTTCCGAGCGGCAAAAATCCATCGACGAGGAGGTCAGCAAGCTACTTGGCGCCGGTCACATCCAAGAAGCCCATTACCCCAGCAGGCTAGCCAACATGGTCATGGTCTAGAAAGCAAACAGGAGCTAGAGGATCTGTATCGACTTCACCGACCTAAACAAGGTTTACCCAAAGAACAGTTTTTCTATGCCTCGGATCGATCAACTGGTGAACTCTACCTCCTGCCATGAACTCCTCAGCTTCATGGATGCATTCTCTAGGTACAACCAAATAAAGATGAACCCGAGCGACAAGGAGCACATCTCCTTCATGACAGAGAAGGGCATTTATTGCTATAAGGTAATGCCTTTTGGTCTAAAGAACGCGGGGGCGACCTATCAAAGGTTGATGAACAAAGTTTTTCAAGATCAGCTGGGCTAGAAAATGGAAGTCTATGTGAACGATATACTGACAAAGAGTGCCCGCGCTTCTGACCATGTTTCCGACTTGGAGGAAACTTTCAAGTGTTGGGAATTGTATCCTAAAGCCAATCATTTGATGATTGTGCTAATGTAAATTGTATATATAATTGATATATTAATAAAAGTTATTTGGCAGTTTATTCATTACAAGAACATCTTCTTAATACTCCTGATTGTAATGAAGCCCTCAGGATCTTCCTTCACAATAAAGAGGATTTATCTTTGAAGGTCCTTAAAAGAATTCGCGACCAAATGATATACTATGACAGGGACATAGTACTATCAATTATAGGACGTTATATATCATATTTATTGGTTGTCCTCTTAACCAAGGAGTGTAGAGACACTAGTATGACATATAGGTGGAAGTGTAGGAGTACATTTTACCGAACGTGACTCATTTTCAGATACTCTACTGTCAAGTGTTAATTCGAGAAGATATAGGTATAAATATCCTTCAGACCTGAAGATCACAACCAGTGGCTTACAAGCAACTCATTGTACTTAGGTGCCGGACTACCTAGATTTCTAATCCAGCTACGAAAGGTTACTGGGTGCAGTCAAGTACTTGTGGTAGTCAGTTTTGGATCAAGATGGAATTTGACCTATCCCGTTAAAAGAAGAAATGCTTGTGTTTCAATTTAGCAAGACCTTGGCCAAGGCACTTCATGTGAAAGTCACATGATCACTAAAGTTGAAATCACTTTGTGGATTTGCTATTTAGAGTTGACAGGCTCTTAAGCCATCCTTAGCATTTGTGGTCAAGAGGATGAATTATATGGTAACTGTTTCTTAGGGTTCTTGGAGTTTGCTCGGCAACTCTTCGACCTATCCGGACGTCGGGTTCCATTGCTAGATGGGCACATCGATTAGTATAGAAAGTTATTTCTATGCTACCGGCTTAGGTTCGAACCTAGAGAGTCACACGCATAGAAGTTTTCTAGGATGATCTGTTTGTTGATCAACGATTGAGAATCGTATATGTTTTAATTAATCAATTTGATTGATTGAATTATCTCAATTGGGTTAAGTACAAGTGAATAAGATTCAATTTGGTTTAAGTCCATTAGAAGGACTAGTCAATTTCAAATATTGATTTAAAATTAGACTTGATTTGGATTTAAATAGATTCAGGACTAGCCAAATTTGATTTGAGCTTGGACCATGATTTATGTGGGTTTAGTCAAATAAATTCAGATCAGATTAAACCATCACCTGAACCCAAACCTCTTGCATAAGGATCTCATATGATGAGATGGCTAAAATCTCATCTCATGAGAGATTAAATTCTCATGTAGAATTTAATGCCTAATATTAATTTTCACCGAACGTCGGATTTAGCCACGACTCATTGGTTTTCACCGAACGTCAGATTTAGCCACGTCTCTTTGGTTTTCACCGAACGTCAGAATTAAACTAAGCGTCGTGCCTTCGGCATCTCTTCGCTTCTACCAAATGACGGAATTCTTAATGTCAGAATTCAATGTTAAAGCTAAATTGAGACTATAAATAGAGGGCATTCCCTCACCAGAAAACACAGAACAATAATACACGATATGTCATGGATTGTAATTCTAAAAAGGTTAGAATAAAAATTCTGGTGATTCTGGTGTTAGCGGAAACATGGTGGATCTTAGAGGAAGATTCAAGTGGAAGGATTCAAGATCAGCAAAGCTATTTTTTCGCGAGCTAGCACTCCCAGAAATTCGATCATTTGGGGCTTCGCGTGGACGATACTAGAGGCCGGACGATTGAACGGCTGCAGAGCAATAAAGATTTACCTACTGTTCTTAAGGTAAGCGATCTGATCCTTAGATCTTAAGGCAGGCTTCAAGATAAGAAGTATGACTAGTCATCTTGAAGATCAAGATATGATCTTGATATTTTTATTTATATGCATATTTTGGATCAATCGATCCTATATACAAGGCAAATATATGATCTTGATGCATGTTAGATAGATTAGTATGTAATCTTTAAAATTTTGCAATGATAATTGTTATCAAAATTTTAAAATATGCATGCCTCGGGGATTGTTTCTCCCTATATCAAGAACCTTCGCCGTTTTCAAGTCAAGTTGAACCCGAAGAAGTGTACCTTCGGCGTTACGGCAAGCAAGTTTTTAGGCTTCCTGATGACCAAGTGGGGGATCGAAGCGAACCTGGAGAAGATCAGCGCTATCCTCGACATGAGGCCGCTGACTAGCAAGAAGGAAGTGCAGCGGCTCACAGGAAGGGTGGCGGCCCTAAGTCATTTCCTTTCCAAGTCAGCCAAGAGGTGCTTGCCCTTTTTCAAAGCCCTGCATAAAGTAAACAGTTTCGAATGGACAGACGACTGTCAAAAGGCCTTCGATGGGTTAAAGGCATTCCTGTCCTCCCCGTTGCTCCTATCAAAGCCAAAGGTTGGGGAGAGTCTTTTCCTTTATCTCGCCGCCTCTTCAGAAGCTGTCAGTTTCATTTTGGTGCGTCTCGACGCCGATGGAACACAGAAGCCTATCTACTATGTAAGCAAAGTGCTCCATGATGCGAAAGTTAGGTACTCCAAAATAGAAAAGATCATCTTCGCCCTGATTGTCTTTGCCCATATTTTTAGGCTCACCCCATTGTGGTGCTCACGGATCAGCCCCTTCGAGCCATTCTGGCTCGTCCGGACACCTCAGACCGACTTGCCAAATGGGCCATCAAGTTGGAAGAATTCGATCTCTCTTTCCAGGTGAGATCAGCTCTGAAATCCTAAGTCCTAGCCGGCTTCCTAGTCGAGTGCACCTGGGTGAAGGAGTCAGCCGAGGAGGTTTTCGTGAGGCAACCTGATGCCAAGCCGGGTGACGGCATGAAGTCTTCGATCCTCCATGTGGACGGCGCCTCGAACTACCAAGGAAGCGGTATCGGCCTCATCCTCACAGGCCCAGACAGAGAAAAGATGGAGTGTGCCCTTCGGATTTTGTTCGAAGCCATGAACAATTAGGTCGAGTACGAGGCCCTGTTGGCAGGCTAAGGCTCGCCCATGAGTTTGAAGTAAGGCGCCTTAGAGCTTCACTGATTCGTAACTTATCTCCAGGCAAATCAACAGAGAGTACGAGGCGCGGGACCCCACTATGGCTAAATACCTGGGCAAGGTTTGGCTCTTAATCTCTCCGCTAGCTTACTTCAGCATCAGCTATATTCCTTGGAGCGAGAATGCCAAAGCCGATACTCTTTCTCGCTTGGCCACTGCCGCCGACGGTATCACGAGGGACGCTTACATCGAGCACCTGGAGAGGCCCAGCATTGAAGACAAAGAGGAAGTCCTCCCGCTTACCCAAAAGCTGACTTGGATGGATGCCTACATCCACTATCTCACGGACGACACTCTTCCCACTGACCGTGACGAAGCTAGGTTGCTTAAATGGAGAGCCTCCAAGTTCACCCTCCTAGATGGGCATCTATACAGAAGGTCATTCTCCTACCCCCTGCTCAAATGTGTAGGACCTGCCGATGCCGACTACATCCTTAGGAAAATTCATGAAAGCATCTGCAGAAATCACCTGGGGGGCAAGTCTCTGGCTCAAAAGGCCCTTCATCAAGGGTACTTCTGGCTCACTATGAGGGAGGATGCCGCCAAGCTGGTCCAGAAGTGTGATGGCTGTCCGTCCCTTTGAGCCCCCTCTCGGCCCCATGGCCCTTCGCCCAATGGGGGATGGACATCCTTGGACCATTCCCCCCGGCTTTTGGTCAACGGAGATTTCTACTTGTCGCCATCAACTATTTCACCAAATGGGTCGAAGTCGAAGCATTAGCCAAAATCACCGAGAGTAAGATCAAAGCCTTATTCTGGAAGTCTATCATATGCTGTTTTGGCCTACCTCACACTCTCATCACTGACAATGGCTGACAGTTGACAACACCATATTCAAGACTTTATGCACTGAACTAGGCATCCGCCATCGATTCACCTCTGTCGGCCACCCGCAGACTAAAGGGGAGGCCGAGGTCATGAATCGCACCATTCTTAGAGGACTCAGAACTCGGTTGGACGGATCCAAGGGCCGGTGGGTGGAAGAGCTTCCTAGTGTGTTATGGTCCTACCACACGACCCCAAGGGCCCCGACGAGTGAGATCCCCTTTAGCCTCATCTTTGGGTTTGAGGCAGTCATCCCCGTTGAAATCGGCCTGCCAAGCCGCACGTGGAGTCCTACAATGAAGAAGACAACTCTATCCTGATAAAGCCAACCTTGACTTTATTGATGAGGCGCACGACCGAGCGCAACTACGAATGGCAACTTTCCGCCAGCGGGCGGCCAAGTATTACAACGCCCGAGTGCGTCCCAAAGCATTCTGCCCTGAAGATCTGGTTCTTAGGAAGGCTGAGGTGTCCAAACCTGAGGAGGGGGGCAAACTGTCCCCTAATTGGGAAGGTCCTTACCATATTGCCGAGATGCTTCACCAAGGGGCATACCGAATTGAAGAGCTCAACGACCGACCCATCATACGTACTTGGAATGCTGACAACCTTCGTCGATACTATCAATAGTGTATCTCCCCACATGATAAGAAATAAAGGGTCTCCTTTGACGCCGTACTCAATTATTCCTTGTGTTCAAGGACCATATTTCAAAAAGGGAGCTCGCCAGCATCGCGGCTAATGGGACACCACTCGGCCTTGGCACGGAGGTGCCCCCGAGTCGGTTCAAGTCTATAACAGCTTCGTACCCGGTCGAGTCACCCCTTGGGCTAGCACACAAACCTTCCGAGGCAGTTTAAAAGGAGCTTGCCGGCATTGCGGCTAACGGGACACCACTTGGCCCCAATTCGGAGGTACCCCCCGAGTCGGTTCAAGTTACTAACAGCTCCATACCTGGTTGAGTCACCCCTCAGGCCGGTACACAAACCCCCGAGACGGTTTAAAAGGAGCTTGCCGACATTGCGGCTAACGGGACACCACTTGGCCCCAGCACGGAAGTGCCTTCGAGTTGGTTCAAGTCTCTAACAGCTCCATACCTGGTCGAGTCACCCCTCGGGCCAGCACACAAACCACCGAGATGATTCAAAAGAGCTCGGAGACATCATGGCTAATGGAACACCGCTCGGTTCTGCGTCATCCCTAACAGTCCGTGCCCAATCGAGCCGCCTTCGGAATCAGCACTTGAGGCGTTTCGTAGGTCCAGCAGCCTTGTACTCATTCAGACTATCCCCCTAAGTTTGTAGGCAAATCCCTAAGATGATTTTGAAGGCCGTCTAAGCATATCCAGATTTCCCCCATGGCCGGCGCCAGACAACCTTGCTTACCCGGCCGGGAACCTGATGAGCCACAAGCTTGACTAACGGCATGAGCCTTTGCGTATCTTTTCGATCACTATCAAGCCTAAGTCTGGGATCACCGCGACATCACAAACATGCAAGATACTCATAAATAGAAAGATAGAAAGGAACATCTTGGAAGAAAAATCCCTTTTCATTGACATCTTGTGACAATTACAAAATCTGACCCGAAGTCAGTTACAAAAGAAAATACAAGATGAAAGGGAGAATATAGAAAAAAGGGAAAAAGATACAAGTGTCTCAAGGCTCGCTAGGCCCTAGAGCTTCCCCAGCCACCTCTTCCTCCGACTACTCGCCATCAAGATCCCCGGGCTGGATCTTCTCAAGATCAAAGCTGTTAATGTTGAAGATTTCAGACATCTTCGCTTTACACAAGTCGAAGCCCTTCGCATGGGCGTCGATGCTGGCCTCAATCACTTCTTGTTCAAACTATGGTGAAGCTTTGAAGTTGGCAATGACATTGTTGGCTCGGGCCTCGGCCTCCCTGGCTTGCGCCCCGGCCTCCTAGGCGCGGCTCTCGGCCTCCTCAGCGCGGGCCCTAGCTTCCTGAGAGTGGGCCAGCACCTTGGCCCGCCCGTATCCTTCCTCTACTGACGCCATCTCTGTTGTGGTGGCTCTCTCCACGTTGGCACGGGTCTCGTCCGCTGCCGCATCGGCCCGGCCCTCCATATGTTGGAGCTGGCGGACCAGCTCCTCTATCCTTGTCTTGGCCAATTCTAGCATGGCCGAGGCTAGGGCCAGCTTGGTTTCAGCCGTGGAGGCTCGTCCGTCTTCAATCTCAACCCGGCTCTCTGCCTCCTTAAGCCTGCTGCCCAGGTCCTCCTCCTGGGCCTTAGCCTCCTCCTGCTGCCGAGCAAGCGTCTCGGCCAACCCTTGGCACTGCCCTTTGTATTTCTTGACTCTTTCCTGGGAATGGGCGAGCAGGTCGCCCGACTGAGACACTGCTTCGTAGAGGGTAAGGGCCCCATTGGCCATCTGCAACCGAACAAGCTCGTCATCTATAGATTAGCTAAGATGCATCGAAGAAGAACTAGGGGTGAAGGGTTACTAAGAGCACCGACACGAACACCATGTCGAGGATCCCGGCGATGGACTACTGTTCCATCTCCGCGTTAATCCATGAGGATCGCGCCCTCGACAAAAGATAGACGGCCTTCCCAGCATCTTGCATGGAGGAGAGCCTGGGCACCGGCCGCCTCGGCATATTATCAATCGCCCATCGGGCAGAGTGGTGTATTGATCGCCGATATGAACTCCTTGGCTCGGTCCCATGCCTGCCGGTCGTCTCCGCCCTGGCACCGGCCCCTTCAGCTGCTGCCTCACCGACGGGCGGGGGAGCCTTCTATCTCTGGCTCGATGGAAGCCGGAGGGCCACCTGCAGCTTCTACCTACCCCACCTCAGTTAGGTCTGCGGTGGCAGGGGTCTATCCTTCGGGGTCTAGGTCCACCACGATCGGTTTGGTGGTGGCTAAAATTTCCCCCTCTTCTACCTCGGCCCTAGTCGAGCCCGGGACCACTTCTTCAACCGGCGCCTCTCTCGTCGGCTCCTCCGCAGGTGCCACTTTTGCCTGAGCTGTGGGAACTTCTGGGGCTTGGGCCGGCTCGATCTGAGCCTTCTTTCGTGCCCTCTTAGCTAGCCTTACTTTTTTGCCGGCCGCCTGCCTCTTCTGGTGCATGGCAACCTCCAGTTTCTCGGTGAAAATTTTCATTGCTGCACAAAGATGAGCATTAGTAAGAATGGACAAATACAGCACCGGGCCAGGGACGAGAAGGACAGGTTTTCATGCTCACCAACTGCCGGGACCAATTCGGCCTCATACAAGTTCTCCTCAGATAGAAGTTCCTTGTAGGAGGGGATGAAGATAGACAGCAGAAAAGCTCCCCATCCTTCTCGCCCATGGTCGAGTTCTCGTTGGGGCTGACATTAGGCTCTCTCTAGTCGGCCCTCACCCCCTCCATATGGGCAAACAAAAATCAGGATTTCCATCCCCTAACTTTGGACGAGAGACCTAGGGGAAGGGCCCTACCTGGCCTAGCGATAAATACCGACCGGGCCCCCTCACCTTGGCGATGGAGCTTATAAAAGGCTCGGAACAGGGACAGTCTGGCCTCAGAGCCCTGGAAAAAACAAGGATGACAAAGGCGCAGATGATCCAAATCGAGTTCGGAGTCAGCTGTGCCGGCACCAACCTATACCTATTCAACAGTTTAAGAAAAAGGGGTGGAATGGGAGACGTAGTTCACACCGGAAGAACTCCTCGTACAGAGCAACCCGACTGGGGAGGTTGGAGTTCACTCTATCCTCGGGCCCTGGTGCGGACAGATGGATGAAGCTCGGAACCCTATACCTAGTCCTATGGACCTCTATTTCTTCGGGGGTCATGGTGGAAGCCACCCCCCGGCCCTATCGGGTCAAGACCGGCTGCCGAAGGAGGCGCCAGACGGTTGGAGGAGGTGGGGATAGCTCTCACCGGGGAGGTTCGAGCGGATGGTTGGTCATCTACCAATGGTCGGCCCGAATGGTGATTCCGCCCACCAGCCGGGGCACTCGACTAGCTAAAGAAGTATGGTCCTCATCGAAAGAACAGGGAGACTCTACAACTGGCCTCTTACCCTCCCTAATATCTCGGCGGTTCATGATTCAAGGGAAGAAGAACGAAAAGGGAAAACTGACTGAAGCTTAGGAAGAAGATGAAGTTTGAGGGTCCAGGCTGAAAGGGAACTCAAGGCTCAGGGGAAGAAGATGTAGAGGAAGAAATAGCAGTGTAAAGGTCCTCCCAGAGCTCACGGAGTGCTTTATACCCCGGCTTCAGATCGCATCACCCGAGATCTCGCCATGCGGCTCGGCACCATTGCGCCAGGTGTCTAGCCGCTGGCAGTTTTGCCTGTGCCCGAGGCGCATTGCCTCGATTCAGCCCGAGGAGTGGGATCCCCGGCCAATGATGGAGCGTGAGGAGCGGAGAGGCAATGATGGCGCTCACCTTTTTCCCATCCTTCAAGAGGCGCCCTCTCGGGATGCTCGGTGCTGACGTCAACTCCCACTCTCCGCTTGATTGTGAAAGATTTTCGAAGCAACACTACCTCGGAAGAGTACGCCAGCTCACCCGTCATTAAAGGTAGCCATAACTAGCAATCGTTTTTTGAATTATCGCGCCCCTTTTGCCCAAAGGACAGCAGGCACGTGGCCCTTCGCGCTTAGGAGCGGGGGGGCATCTGATGTGGCTGATGAAGCCACGTGGATAATCACGGCAAAATTAACCAAGTGGCGCTCCAAGGCAGCCCTGACTTCTTCAAGTCGGCCCCATGTTTGCCTCGGCTCCTTCGCATCGGTCCTGACGGCCCTCGTCGGCCCCGGCCTCTCCAGGCAAGCTGAGGCGGCCCCGACTTCTTCAAGTCGGCCCCGCATCTGCCCCGGCTCCTCCGTGTCGGCCTCGGCAGCCCTCGTCGGCCCTGGCCTCTCCAGGTAAGCCAAGGCGGCCCCGACTTCTCCAAGTCGGCGCCGCATTTGCCCTGGCTCCTCCGTGTCGGCCTCAGCGACCCTCGTCAGCCTCGGCCTCTCCAAACAAGCCAAAGCGGCCCCGACTTCTCCAAGTCGATCCCAGCTGCCAAGACCATCAACTTTCTAACTCGCACAGACTGACACAGCCAGGCCCACCTACCGTCGACCACACCATCGATGGGACCAGGCCCACCTACCAACTGGCCCCACCGATCGATGGGACCCAGCCCACCAACCACCGGCTCCCCCTCTCCGATGGGACAGAACCTACCGACCAGCCCAGATTCATGTAACTTTCACGTGTTCCGCAAACATTTCTCCCTCATGGAACTTCACGTGACTAATCCCCATACGAATGTCGAAAGCCTATAAAAGGGTAAGTCAATTGAAAACCCAGGTATGTGAATACAAGTGCTCACCTACACTACCACCCCAGAAAAACTCCAAATCCGGAGTTTTTTTCTGTCTCTAAGGAGCTCTCTCGAGCTCCCCTTCGGCTATGACCTCGGTTGCTAACTTGGGCGTCGAAGGGTCTCTATCGAAGCTCCCTTCGATCTTGGAACTTTTTACAGATCATCCCACTTGGCAAGGACTCCATCAGCAAGCAGACTCGTCTTCCCAACGTCTAAGTTCGGTGATCGAGCATCATCAGTCTCTAATTTTCTTCTTCTCTCTTTTTCTACTGACCTAAAAAATTTTTTTTAAAAATATTGGACTTAATATCATCTCAACATTTAAGATTGATTGGATGATCTTTGATCCTCGGGCCTTTATAGATTTGCTCAGCTTATGAGCTTTCTAATCATCTCTTTTTTTGGTAAGCCATAGTTCATTTTCTTTCATATAATTAGCTTCAATACTTTCCTATAATTTCTAAAAAATTTTTTATCAGAACTTGAGTTTTGGTGAAGACTTTGTTGACCTTGGGATCATATATATGCGCCAAAGGAGTGACTAAGGATAGTTCCTCTTAAAAAAGTCTCGCATATTAGACTTATGTGCTTTATGGGCAAACTCTTAATCTGCATTAATTGGCCTCGCTAGTGATTAGCTTAATTTTGGTTTTTGAGCTACTTTTTATAGCCTTCAACCAACTTGTTGCCCAGATATTGCAACCCAAGAGGAAAAATAAATTGGGTTCTTTTAAAATTTTAGCAAGTATGTGCACTTTTGCAAAATCAGAGTTTAATGTGCAGTAAAATAGAGAGATAGTGATACAAGCATAAAAGGATTAATCACACAAACACAAAAAGTTTATAGTAATTTGGTGCTAAACTCAGCACCTACATCCATTCCCAAGAATCCCTTAAAAATTTTCAATCATAATCGTTATTCCAAACAATTACAACCCTAGCCTTTCTGCCTAGCTTCTTGTTTCACAGAATAAGGGAGCCTTACAACAATTTTCCAAGGGTATACCACTTACAAGTTTCAATTAATATGAAACTTAAATGAATCAATAAATAGTAAGACTTAATACCAACAGCTCCTAGAATGAGCAGACAAACCAATTTAAAAACACTTTATAGATTTTGAAGTTCCCACTCTATAAATAGGCTTTTCCTTCTTAAAGGCTGGGCTTTGAAGATTAAATGAAGCCTCCTTGGTCCCTTAAATGTGGCCTTCAATAAGATCGCAACTCTCCTTCTTATACAACACTTAATAAAACAATAAATGAGCTAAATCTCTCTTGAATGCACTTAAACTCTCAATAGCTCTCAAAAAAATCTTCAATAATACTGTTAAAACCACCATTTGAATTTGTATTTATATCCATTTCAAGGTTTTCAACATTCACTAGCCAATGGAGGTGGTTGGAATTGAGTTTCAAAGCATAATCGTGGCAGAACTGGCCATTACAGTGCTAGTTCCCTTTTGTTAGCCAGTTACCATGCCGGCTAATGAGCTTTTGCTCATTGTAAAGCCTTCAGTAGTTGGCATGACAGCTAGCTACTTTTTCATTAGCCGGCTACCATATTGACTAACCATGGTCTTCTCTCTGCATATGTACAAAAAAGGCACTGGGCATCTCAGTAGCCGGCATGGTAGCCAGCTACTTCTTCATATAGTCGGCTATCATGCTAGCTACTCAAAAAAAAAGTAGGAGAAAACTTTAAGTAGTCGACTGCTTTTAAAGAAGCTTCTGTTTAAGCCATAGAAGTCGACTACAATGCCGGCTAAACAAAGAAAACACTCTATGAAATCACTTCATGGCAAACTCCTTGACATTAATCGACTAATGGAAGAAATAAGTTGATTTAAAGCCATTTTAACTTAAATTTCTTTCCCCAAAAAGTTTTAATCTTTTTAAAAATATTTATTTTTTTGAACACAAATGTATTGGCCTTTCGAAAATGGTTTTTCATCTTAGAAAACATTTAAAATGCCTTATTTTACTCATTTTACCTTTAATTTACTTTCTTTTGGACTTGTTGAAATTCATAATATCTTCCTTTGATTTAATCTTTATGGGATTTAAGAAGCCTTCTCCTTCTTCTTGGTGATTTATAATTACCTATAACTCAATTTATCTTGACAATAAAGTTATTAGTACTATACTTAATTATTTTATAGTTATCAAAATCAATATGAGGTCAACAATCTTTTTCTTTTTAATGATGATAAAACTATTAAGTATTGAGGTAAGATAGATAAATCAACATAACAAGATATTTCTAACATAGCATTCCTTGATATTTGGAGGGTAAAGATAATTCTTGTCAAAAAATTATTTTAGCATATTGGTATCATGCTACCATGTCAAAATGGAATTTTGAAATAGAGCTATTGAAATTCAGCAAGATAAGTATCAAAGTTCAAAAATATTTAAAAATTCAGCTTTTTGGATTAAAAAATGAGAGTTTTGTGCCAAAATAAGAACTTTGTGCTAAGAAGATGAATGTTTATGTTAAAATAATATTTGGATGTTTTAAATTTAGAAATTAGGAATCAAACAAAGCTTTAAAGTTTCAAAATGAGAAGGGTGCCAAAATTCAGCATTCCATGCCAAAATTTTGCATTTTACGCTGAAACTCTGAATTTGGTTTTAAATAGTTTCAAAATAATTCTTATTTTTAAAATATTAGTATGCGGTGGCCGAAAAATACATTTAGATTAAAATTCAAAACATTCTTTGTAATTTACCTAAAACTTAGTTTTCAAATGTTCTTCTCCCCTTAGTTTTAACAAAATAGTTTCAACATATTTATTGAAATGTAATTGCTCTCCCTTTGTTTTTGGATGTATGCAATATCCTTCTCCCCCTTTTTGTCATCAATCAAAAAGGAAGCATGATAGAGTTTGTATAATTTTTTGTTTTCTTCCCTTCAATAACAATCAAGCAATTAATAGTTTAGTAGCAAATGAAGCACAATATAAAGAAACATTCGATATCATTTCGTCATTCATCATCCAATATTAAAACATTCCATTGCTCAGATTAATAAGAAAACATAAATTTCATTAAAACATTAAAGAGTGTCATACATAGGTAGAACATGAAAATTAAATGGCCTAATACATCATCCTAAAAGTACAAAACATAAACAAAAAAAGTCGTAGAAAATCTATTCCTCGTCAGAAGAGGAAACAACATAAGGATGGGAGGATGATCCTATGCCTCATCTCTATACCGATGGCCTTGAAGTAGCGTGCGGTGGTGGCCTCCTGTGAAGAAGTACATGAGCGTGCGATGCTGGCCTCCTGTTAAGATGTACATGAGAATCTCGAATTTGAAGTGTTGAGGAGTGGTTGTGCTGGAGTAGAAGCCAGATGTTGCTCCATCAGGCTAGTAAGCCTTGTGATAGAAGCTGCTAGATATCCCAAGGCAAATTCTACATTTTCAGTCTTATTCTTGAGGGCTGCCATCTGAGATGCCACCCTCTCAGCCTTATCTCCAAAAGATCCAATCTGACCCTTCAACTGACTGATCTCTTTAGACAAGTGGGCTACCACCTTTGCTCTTCTTGCAAAACTCTCCTACTGAGAATATCCACTGAATGCTCCAGACTCTCCAAGTGCATCATTATCTCAAAGAGTGCCCCATACACTGTAGATATATGGGGGATCATTGTGAAATCACCAGATGATGATCTACTCTTCCTAGAACTTCTACTAGATAGTGCAGTGGTCACCTCTCTAATTAAACACTACAACTAATCTTCATTTAGCTCAACAGACGTGCGTTGGCTGGACTGATCAGAAGTGAATTATGGCTCGGGTGCAGTAGGCATATATAAAGGTGCAGTAGATTCTTTCTCATTAGAAAAAAACAAAACCAAAATCAAAACCAAGAGATGATGAGGGCCCCTCCCCCTGAGCTGGTGCAGCCACTTCTTCCACTCGCTCTCTACCTCTAGTCCATTGACTATTAACTTTTGAAATACCCATATGGAAAAGAGAATGCTCATTGTAAACATCCGTATGGTACAGTTTTGTTGTTTCTTCATCCTTCAACTTAACTCCAAAATGTTTAAACACATGGATGAGCAACATGCATAGGGTAGGGCTGCCTTGGCTCTACCCACGACTTTATTCATAACAATAATCATTAACTCTGGGATGTTCATAGGGGTCTTATTGACTATGTGGAACATGATACTAAGACTCTGTCAGTGACAAGGTGGAAACTACCAGTCCGGGGTACAAGAATTCTAGTGATGATGTGATGAAGCAATCTCATCTCAACATTAAAAGTTTTGGCCTCAATTCTTTCAACGGTTGCACCATCTTTCACTCCTAGAATGGTTTCAACTTTATAGGTCCTTTCCTCAGATGAATCCTCAAAAATGCGATCTGCAGAAACTTTTAAGATGGATCCTAATAGGGTATGGTCGAAATCAATCTTTACACCTTGAACAAAAGATGAAATACATCCCTCCCCAAAGCAAATATTTTGTTAAAACTTTCTAACCAAATTGGGGTAAATGGGTACCTCTGTTTTCAATATGAAACCTCATCCTTGGCTTTCCAACAATCTTCCAATATTGAAATGCTCCTTGGCTAGAAATTTAAAATCAACTAACCTTCCATTTGAGATAGACCTAGCTGCCATGGAGGTGAAACCGGAGGTTCAAGAGGAGGAAGCCTCAGCCGGACCATGGGAAGAAGAAGCTTTATGGCGAGGATCCACAGAGGACTCTTCTTGCCACATGCAAGGAAGTCTCATTCAGGGTGCCATGAGTTCTAGGCTTAGATATAGGAGAAAATGAAGATTTGGAGAAAATGGAGGCAAGATATTGAAGATTTCTTGGCTTGGGAGAGAGCTTGGAAGGTTTGGAGAAGAGATGGAAAAGAGTGAAGTGAAGAGGCACTCGGTTTTGGCTTAAAATCGATCCTCCTCTTGTGTTAGTCCGCTACCATGCCGACTAACACCCCATTAGTCAGGGACTTTAGTGTAGAGAATATTTTAGGGGTCCAAAGAGTCGATAGATTTTAGTGCAGAGAATATTTTAGGGGTCCAAAGAGTCGATAGATTTTAGTGCAAAATGGTCTCCAAAAAAATTGCATGTGCTATGATTATCTAGAGAGGTCAGTTAAGCTTCTAATGAACCAAGTCTCACATTAAAATCATATCAAACAAAAAGTAGAAAAATCAAACAATCAAGCTGACTCACTAAACTAAAGGGTCAAGTATGCCAAGTTTCCATCTAATCTCACAAAAACTTAGATTCATCAAGGGGTTTTGTGATAATATTAGCGAGTTGTTTATCAGTACATATAAATTCAAGCATTATGTCACCATTATTAATATGATCTCTAGTAAAATGGCGTCTAATTTCTATGTGTTTTGTCTTAGAGTGCTGGATTGAATTTTTAGTTAGATTGATGGCACTAGTGTTATCACATCTTATGGGTATATCCTTTAGTTTAATGTCATAATCTACTAGTTACTGCTTAATTTATAAAATTTGAGTACAATAACTTTCAACTGCAATATATTCAGCTACGGCCGTAGATAATGCCACTGAAGTTTGCTTCTTGCTAAACCAGGAGATTAAGTTAACTCCTAAAAATTGACAAGTTTTACTAGTAAATTTTCTATCTATTTTACATCCAGCAAAGTTTGAATCAGTGTATCCTATTAAATCAATAGAAGTTGCTTATCATACCAAAGTCCAAGATTTTTGTTCCATTTAAGTATCTAAGAATTTTTTTTATAGCGATTATATAAGATTCCTTAGGATTGGCTTGATATTTAGCACGCATGCATACATTGAATAAAATGTCAGGCCTACAGGTAGTCAAATATAATAAGGATCCTACCATGCCTCTATGCACATTTATCATTATCATTAGAATCAATTCTACAATATAGGCTCAAAAGGGTATCGATACTCTTGGAGTTCTTCATGCCAAATTTCTTCAAATTTTCTTGACATACTTTCTTTGGCTTATAAAGATTCCCTCCTTAGCTTGCTTGATTTGAAGTCTGATAAAGTATTGAGTTCACCTATCATGTTCATCTCAAACTCCCCCGCATAAGCTTTGCAAGATCTTGACATAGAGAGTCATTAGTAGCTCCAAAAATAATATCATCAACATAAATATGTATAATCAATATTTCATTATTCTTTCTTTTAATGAATAAAGTAGTATCAACATGTCTTCTAATGAAATTATTGCTGATAAAGAATTTGCTTAAACTATCATACCATGCTCGAGGTGCTTGTTTCAAACCATACAATGTTTTGTTCAATTTAAAAATTCATGATTTTAAAATTAGATGGTTGTTCAATATATATTTGTTCAGCAATATATCCATTTAGAAGTGCACTCTTTACATCCATTTAATACAATTTAAAGTTTATAAAGCATGCAAATGCAAGTAGTAATCTAATTGCTTCTAGTATAGCAACGGAAGCATAAGTCTCATCAAAATCAATACTTTTTTCTTAGTTATATCCTTTTACAACTAGTCTTGCTTTATTCCTAATAATGTTACCATGCTCATCTAATTTATTCCTAAATACCCATTTAGTTTTAATTATTGGATAATCATTAGGTCTATTAACTAAAGTCCAAATATTGTTCCTTTCAAACTGATTAAGTTCTTCATGCATGGCATTAATCCATTCAACATTATTCTTAACATTATTAAAACATTTTGGTTCAATTTAAGAAATAAATTCTAGATTATTGCATGCATCTCTATATGATGATTTAGTTCTAATGCTTTGAGATGATTGCCAAGAATAAGCTTCTTAGGATGATTATAGGCATACCTCCATTCTTTTTTCAATTCATGGTTACCTTGAGGTTCAGCATGTTGGATTGAGTCATTACCCTCTTTTTGTTCAGCTTATTTCGTTGAATCTTCTTTCTCCTTCAAGGTAAGCTCCTTTACTTGATCTTCAATTATACCTGCATCTTTTATAACCTCTCTCTTCTTTTATGAAAGATTATTAGACTCATCAAATACAATATGAATTGATTCTTTTACAACTAAGGTCTTCTTATTGAATACCCTATATGCTTTACTATTAGATAAATAACCAAGCACTACTACAAAAAGTTAAATAGACTACACTAGGTTTTAAAAAAAAGACTATATTTTAGTAAAAAATATAGTTTAATATTTTAAACTATATTTTCATAATTTTTCTTAAATTAAAAGACTTCATTTTAAATTAAAGATGTAGTCTAATATAAGAAGACTATATTTTTAATTAAGACGTAGCCTAAAAATTTATCTATTTTGAATTTTTCTTCTCCTAATTCATTTTTTTTCCTTTTCCTAAAAAAAACCCTTGACATCCAAACTCATATTTCATTCCACAATTTCACCCAGGATCTTCCTTCATGGTTTCCCTTTAACGCTCAACCTTCCATGCAGACCTTTTCGATTTTACCTCACCAAGCAGTCGACCAAATTCGAATTTGATAGATTTCTTCTTCTTTTCTCGTTTTTGATTCTATATCCTAGGTTTTAGGTTTTAGGGAGGGAGAAGAGGAGGGGGGAAGGGTAGTCGGTACAAATCATACAAGTCAGACTGCACCGGTCTAAAAGTAGTAGCAGTCATCGGTAGCGCATGGGCCGTGGCGATGGTGGGGCACGTGAAGCCACTACTACATCTCGACCATTTCACTTCCTATTTTTCTTATCCATTTCGCTTCTCCTTCTTCTTTCTTTCCTTCTCCTTTCCATTCTCATGACATCTCGGCCGATGAACCACCATTGGAGGGTGTAGTTTGAACCCACCTCACTATGGAATATCGTTAGAACTAAAGTTAACGTTATCGGTGAGGTAGAGAGGCTGAGAAAATGTCGTGTTATTTTTCTCTATTTATTTTCTATGTTGGATTTTTAATCCAACATTGGGCATATATGTAAAATAATTATGTGTTGCGGACT
Organism: Calamus simplicifolius; assembly: GCA_900491605.1. Lineage (NCBI taxonomy): Eukaryota > Viridiplantae > Streptophyta > Magnoliopsida > Arecales > Arecaceae > Calamus > Calamus simplicifolius. Next base: position 195,549 of record UESW01004008.1, read on the forward strand.
ATCAAATAAGGTTAAGCCCAATTAAAAGTGATCAGCTGAGGTTTCAGTGATTTGGGCTTTAATGTATCTGATTAGGTGTGGCCCTTTAATGTGTAGAGACCTAAGGGGTTATTTCTATTTTTATGATGGGCTAAAATAGAAATACCAAAAGATAATGATGAAATTATCTATATAGCGGTTATGATCCCTGGATCGCACGTACGACCTTCTTCTCTGAATCCCATCATCAGAAAGAATAGCCTAAAGAAAATTCTAAAGGGCTCTCTGTGAGTATGTGTTGATCTGGAAGGCCAACTGCAGGGCTCTGGATAGCAATCAAGTAATATGGATTCAGGTATGCTTTCATTTATCGATTATGGATTCTTGATGATTAAACATGAATGATTCTTGGGCTTCATAGTGATGGTCTTCACCAAAAGGTTTAGATCTTATTTCCAACAATTGGTATCAGAGCCCTATTCATGTTGAATCGTTGAAAATTTTTTTGGTTATATGCATTGATATTCGTATTTGTGCATATGACTTCTTTGGTTTTATTCAGCAACCGTGAGACAAATACTCATTAGTTTAAAATTTTGTTTTGATGTCAATGATATTTTTAATATCTGTATCTCTAGATTTTTTAAATAAAATAAAGGTCATAGTGCATCAAAACTTTATTTTATTCTAGTTTGATGATTATGTTAAGAGCGAAAGATATTCGCTGCATCATGAAATCAGTCTCACGAGATGCGAAGATGAAATTTTTTTTAATCTGATAAGATAAAGCTTAATTATGGATAAAGTTAAATCTATATTTAATTTATTTTAAATAAAAGAATAATGATTTGTTAGTTGGGTCAGTGGATTGGATCCATGCGTATAAAGGGAGACGAGATTAGATAACTTTTATTGATAAGATAAAGTTAAAAGATGGATAAGAGATGGGAAGAACGTATAAGATTTTTCGTGATTTCCATTTTTTCTTCCTCTCTACATAATTTCTTTGGGATTTTATATTCCATCACAGATAGGCCCGTGGAGTTCCTAGGATGGGGAGTATAAAGAAAGAAAAGTTTTGTTCCATATATTTATTGTATGGAAAATTGCCGTGTGGCATTTGGACTCCCCATTATGAAATCATGGGCTCACATGTGGAGTTTCAAAATCATGGGATTCCATCCATGCCAACTATGAAAATCTGGCCGTGCGTCCGCTGGGAATCTGGTAAAATCCATTAGCCTTAACAATGTTGGGGCGTTGGGATAACAGAGCTGGATAATGGATCTCTTCCGTTTCAAGTGGAAATCTATCCGTTAGCATCACTGCTCCACCGAAAATCTAGAATGGTCCATGGAAAAATCCAATTCTTACTTGGATATGGCCGTTGATATTCTCTCGCTGGAATTGAATGAAGGTTGATGGATTGACCGAAAATCTAAATGGTCCATGGGAAAATCCAATTTTACTTGGATATGGTCGTTGATATTCTCCGCTGGAATTGAATGAAGGTTGAGTGGATTGAAAATCTAAAATCTGGCTCTAGCCGTTAGACATTTTTTTATGAACAATTAATGCATAGCATTAATGCATAAATTTTGGACCGTCGCTTTCATTAAAAATTATTATTTTTAATTTCGTAAGCATAAGTAACTTTCGTATGGTTTAATTGGTTCCATAGAGTAAAGCTTTATCCATTAGGATAAATTATTTTTTTGTTATAAAGATTGAGTTGGAACCACAAAATAATATATTATTATTTTTAAAGAGGTTCAATCAAATTCAAATTAATGGTATTTTTATGCCTAATAAATTTATCCATCATTCGAAATTGAACTAATTGAAACAAGATATCACCAAAGTGACCTCTCTTGTATAGATGGTTCATGAAGGATGTTGGATATTATGTATGTGTATGTTTCATGCGGGTATTAATCGGCCCAAAGGAAGGTTAATGCCTGGTCGAACTACACATATGTGTGATGGTAAACACGTAACGATTATAAGGATTTACATGTGAGTAATAAATCGATCCAAAGATAGATTTATTATTTTACATGCATTATTGTTAGTGTTTGATCATTACAACAAGAGTACCACTAGCAGTTAATATTACTGTCCAAAGACTTGATATTAATGTTGCACTGGGTATCTTGAGATGAGATTTACCATTATTTGAATTTGTTGATATTTGGTATTAATTATTTATATGAGCATGTTATTTATGTATTGCTTTTATTTTACAGCTAATGTTGCTACTATTTCTGTTAACCTCAATTCAGTGACGGTCCTTAATGGTAATAACTTCAAGGGTAGGGATAAAGGCAAGAAATAAAGAATAAGGCTGCTAAGGGTCCAAAAAAAAAAAAAAAGGATAAAGATAGTTGTTTCTTTGGTAATAAGTCTGGACACATTAAAAAGGAATGTTCCAAATTTGTGCATGGCATGAAAGGAAAGGTACATTTCTTAATATGGTATGTTCTGAAGTGAATATAGCTTTAGTACCTAGAAACACTTGGTGGTTAGATTCTGGTGCTACTACTAACATCAGTGTTTCAATGGAGGGTTGCCTAAGCTACCGAAGGCCAACTGATGCTGAAAGACGCATTTATACGGGAGATGACAAGTCGGTAGATGTAGAGGCAATTGGGCATTTTAGATTGTTATTAAGTTCTGGTTATTATTTGGATTTGAAAGACACTTTTGTAGTACCGTCATTTAGACGGAATTTGGTTTCTATTTCAGCTTTGGACAAATTAGGATATTGTTGTTCATTTGGAAATAGTCAGTTTAGTCTTTCATTAAATTCAAATATTATTGGAACTGATTCTCTTATGGTGTATGACAATCTATATTTGCTTGATACTGTTGCTTCTTATAATGAAACCCTGAATATGGAATCAAGAGGTACTAAGCGTAAAATTTGCAATGAAAATTCAGGAATATTATGGCATAAGCGATTAGGTCACATCTTTAGAAATAGAGTTGAACGACTTGTGTCAGATAAAATTTTGGATTCTCTTGATTTTACAGACTTTAATGTCTGTGTTAATTGCATTAAGGGCAAACAGATCAAAAACAAAGAAATTGGGTGCATATAGAACTATGAAGTCTTAGAGTTGATACATACAGACATTTTGGACCATTTTCTACATCTTCTTGGAATGGTCAACAGTATTTTGTATCATTCATAGATGATTATTCAATATATGCATACCTATTTCTTATTCATGAAAAGTCCCAAGTCTTAGACATGTTCAAATCATTTAAAGCTGAAGTTGAGCTTCAGCTCAACAAAGGATTAAAGGAGTCAGATTTGATCGTGGTGGTGAATATTACGGTAGATATGATGGATCAGGTGAACAACGTTCAGGACCATTTGCCAGATACCTAGATGAGTGTGGAATTGTCCCATAATACACCATGCCAGGGTCACCTAGCATGAATGGTGTATCTGAAAGACGAAATAGGACTCTTAAGGATATGGTAAGGAGTATGATTTGTCATTCTACCTTACCAGAGTCACTCTGGGGAGAGGCACTAAAGATAGCAGCCTACATTTTGAACAGAGTACCAACTAAAGCAGCTGTGAAAACACCTTATGAGCTTTGGATAGGATGGAAGCCTAGTCTAAAGCACTTTCATGTTTGGGGATATCCAGCTGAGGCAAGGCCTTATAGGCCATATGAAAAGAAATTGGACTCCAGGACAGTGAGCAGCTATTTTGTAGGGTATTCTGAGCGATCCAGGGGTTACAAGTTTTATGATCCCAAATCAAGGATAATTTTTGAGATGGAAACTGCAATGTTCTTTGAGGATATTGAGTTTGGGGGGAGAAATAAAGTTAGAGACTTTGTCTTTGAGGAGGAATTGGAACCTACTACTCTTGTTGAAGAGCAGCTAGTTCCTATTCCTATAATTGCTTTTGATAATGATCAAGTTGCAATTCAAGAACAACAAGAAATTATTGTTCAACCTTCAGAGGTACAAACTCAACAACCTCAAGAACAAGTGCATCAAGAACAAGTGCCTTTGCGGCGATCCACTAGAGAAAGGAAAATGCTATTCCGAATGATTATATAGTGTTTCTTCAGGAACATGAGGAAAATAAGGGCATGATGGAAGATGATCCTATCAACTTTCTTCAAGCCATACAAGGTTCTAATTCAGAAAAGTGGATTGAAGCAATGAAAGAAGAGTATAAGTCTATGCAAACAATAAAGTTTGAGAATTTGTCCCATTACCAGAAGGTGTGAAACCCATTGGTTGCAAATGGATTTTTAAGACCAAACGAGATTCAAAGGGTAATGTGGAAAGGTATAAAGCTCGTCTTGTGGCTAAAGGCTATACTCAAAAGGAAGGAATTGACTTTAAAGAGACCTTCTCTCCAGTTTCATCGAAGGACTCTTTTAGGACAATCATGGCTCTTGTTGCACAGTATGATATGGAACTCCATCAAATGGATGTCAAGACGACGTTTCTCAATGGAGACATTGATGAGACAATTTATATGGTGTAGCCAGAAAACTTTATGTCAGGAGACTCAAAGAAAATGATTTGCAAATTGACAAAATCCATTTATGGGTTAAAGCAAGCTTCTCGTCAATGGTACCACAAATTTCATCAAGTAATTCTCTCATTTAATTTTGAAGTGAATGCAGTTGATGATTGTGTGTATCATAAGTTCAGTGGGAGTAAATATATTTTTCTGGTTTTGTATGTGGATGACATTTTGCTTGCCATAAATGATATAGGCATGTTGCACGAAACCAAGAGATTTCTATCAAGCAATTTTCAAATGAAAGATCTTGATGATGCCTCCTTTGTATTGGAATTCAGATACATCGAGATCGTTCTCAGGGTATCGTTGGATTATCACAAAGGAGCTATATCGATAAAGTACTTAAGAGATTTGGCATGCAAAATTGCAAACCAAGTGATACCCCTGTTGCTAAAGGAGATAAATTCAGTATTAATCAGTGCCCAAAAGGGAACCTTGAAGTTGAAGAGATGCAGAAGATTCCTTATGCTTCGGTTGTAGGGAGTCTAATGTATGCTCAAGTTTGTACGCGTCCAGATATTGCGTACATTGTTGGAGTGTTAGGCAGATATTTAAGCAACCCAGGTATGGATCATTGGAAAGCAGCCAAAAGGGTTATGAGATATCTGAAAAGAACAAAAGATTACATGCTCACATATAGTAGATCAGATCATTTTGAGATCATTGGGTATTCTGACTCCGACTTTGCGGGATGCCAAGATAGTAAAAGATCCACTTCGGGCTATGTATATCTGTTAGGTGGTGGAGCTATTTCTTGGAGAAGTGCAAAACAGACACTCATAGCTTCTTCTACCATGGCAGTAGAATTTATAGCATGTTATGAAGCATCCAATCATGGGATATGGCTAAAAAATTTTGTCACTGGGCTGCGCATATTGGAAGGAATTGAAAGACCGCTAAAGTTATTTTGTGACAATAAGTCAGCCGTATTGTATTCCAACAACAATAGGAGCTCGACCAAGTCAAAGCATATTGACATCAAATTCCTGGTTGTAAAGGAAAGAGTACAGAGTGGTCAGATTTCTATAGAGCATATAGGGACAAACTCCATGGTTGCAAATCCCCTTACAAAGGGTGTGCCGCCTAAGGTCTTTCATGAGCATATTGCTCACATGGGCGTTATAGAGCATGACGATGCTTAGATTCAGTGGGAGTTTGTATTACTTCTATTTATGTTTATGTTTGGTTTGTACACACTTATGTGTTTGGATATTTTCTAATCAGAAATAAAGTATTTCATTCAGTTCAGTACACTCTACAATTATGTTAAAGTTTTGATCTCACTCAAGTTTAAGAAGGACCAGTTGGAAATAGGCATGTTAAGATCACATTACATGTAATTTTCATGCTACACATCCACATCATGATCCATGTCATTCAGTTGTGTCAACATACGTGACCATTGATGGGTCGAGTTATGATAGATATAACAAAGGCCTCTTTGATCCTATGTTGGTATGGTTGATGGACTGGATTGGTTATAGATACATTTCAGTAATGACAGTAAATTGAGCTCATTTGGTTATTTTTGCAACATAATTATAAGGTTACACATATAGCCCAGTGGGAGATTGTTGGATTTTAATCCAACATTGGGCTTATATAAAATAATTATGTGTTGCGGACTGTCAAATAAGGTTAAGCCCAATTAAAAGTGATCAGCTGAGGTTTCAGTGATTTGGGATTTAATGTATCTGATTAGGTGTGGCCCTTTAATGTGTAGAGACCTAAGGGGTTATTTCTATTTTTATGATGGGCTAAAATAGAAATACCAAAAGATAATGATGAAATTATCTATATATAGCGGTTATGGTCCCTGGATCGCACGTACGACTTTCTTCTCTGAATCCCATCATCAGAAAGAACAGCCTAGAGAAAATTCTAAAGGGCTCTCTGGAGTACGTGTTGATCTGGAAGGCCAACCGCAGGGCTCTGGATAGCAATCAAGTAATATGGATTCAGGTACGCTTCCGTTTATCGATTATGGATTCTTGATGATTAAACATGAATGATTCTTGGGCTTCATGGTGATGGTCTTCACCAAAAGGTTTATATCTTATTTCCAACATTCTATTCCTTTGTTCCATGACCATTCCTTTGATTCCGGTTGATAGGGTGGAATATCATCTAATTAAAGAGTAAAGGAGATTCATTAGAGCAACGCAAGCTTCTGGGGAAGTTCAGATCATCGTCGGACACTCTGGCAAGGTAAAGGTAAACTTCTCTTTTCTCTGTTTTTGGTTGAAATGAGAATGCAATGGGATTATTGGAAGTTTAGGGGTCATTGTTGTCGGAGTAGCACTTCGGGGTGGAGAGAGAGAATCAGTGCCGCTCACCATTGCCATGGTGGTCAGTGATGAGAAGGCACAGCCGGGGAGAAGAGTTTGGGTTGGGAGAAGACTCAGTCTAGCTCCCCCTGTTTCCAACTGGGTTCGACCGGAGGAGGTTGCTGAGCCGGGTGACGAGCACCGTCGCCCTTCACCGGCGATGAACGAGAGACATAAAGGGCAGAAGCCGGTGATGGGTTGGGGCTGGCGAAGAGAGAGAGAGAGAAAGAGGGTGACAGAGAGAACATAGAGAGAGAGACGAGAGAGAGAATAGAGAGAGAGAGAGAGGCAGGCATCGGGCTTGAGGATCTCGCTGGAGGAGGTTGTCGCTGTCGCCGTCCGCCACCGTGGTTGGTGACGAGCGTGAGAGGTGCTAGCATGCGAGAGGGTTGACTTGAGAGGCCATGGTGGTCGGCGATGAGAAGGCACGGCGGGGGAGGAGAGTTTGGTTGGGTGTTTCCAATTAACTGAGTTCGACCAGGGGAGGCTGCCGAGCCGGGTGATGAGCGCCACCGGCCCTTCACCGGCAATGAACGGGCGATGGGAAGGGCAGGAGCCGGTGATGGGTTGGGGTCGGCAGAGAGAGAGAGAGAAGAGAGGGTGACAGAGAGATTGAACAGAGAGAGTGTAACCCCCAGCATTTATTTAAGGAAACCTGCCACCTAGAGTTTATTATGACATTTAGGTTCCTAGTATGACGCTTGGATTTCTGAGTCTTTGCGTGTCTGATGGGTTTTCTGAATCCCTGGACCGAGGCGTTGCGTGATGTTTATAATGAGTTAGAGGATGACTCCCTCCTTGAATCGGATGCTCATCTCTTCCAGATAATCTCCTGCCCATCCTCCTAATGCCTGAGAGAGAGAGAGAGCGGATCGGGAGAACTTCGAAGCGATCAGCGATCCCGTGAATCTCTCAACAATAGGTGCTCTTCCGGACTTCATTCTCCATGATTGGAGTCGAATTCGGAGACCCAAAGCTCGGATTTCCACCGCTTTGTCTTCTATTGCTTGGGGAAACTTCAATGGTCGCTGAAATATGTTCGATTTTGGTGAGTTCTTCTGGTCGAGGGACCATAAGTTTGAGATTTTGCCCATTGGATCTCGTTCCGAGCCCAGTGTGAGGAAAGAGATTGTTTAGCATGAGAGCTCGAGATTTTGGTGAATCTGTTGGAAGGAGAATTTGTTTGGTGTTGTCTTGATGTTCTGTGGACTGCTCGTGATGAAGTGCCAGAGAGTTCTTACGGTGGAGGGAGTCACGGAGGCTTGGTTAGGGCTTTTAGGATGGATAGAAAGAGACATCCAGCATGACTCTATGGCCCTGGAAGTTTGTGTCTTTCTCCATTTGTCTATGGAAGAGAAGTCTATGAGAAATGCAAGAGAAATCTATTACAACTCTGTGACCATGGAGGCAGTATTGGTGCTACAGCACATGTCATAGGAGGTGGCCACTACAATTTTTGCTGAAGCTGGAGTTATTGGAGCTACTGGAGTTGATTGTACCGAGATGTCTAAATACCTGGTTAACCATTTGGGATTAGCGTACCGAGGTAAGTAAGTCTATTTATAATTAATAATTTATAACTCATGGTTTTATAGTTTGCAAGTATATTATGAGATAAGGAAAAACGAAAGTTTATTTGGTTTGATTATTTTGAATGGTATAATAAATCTACATATGAGCATTTATTATGACTATAGTAGCTGATAATATTTTGAAAGAAATAGTTTCTTGGTGTATGTGCAAAAAATATAAATTCTTTTATTTGCAAAATATGTTGGGATGACCATGTGCATTTGCTAATAATGTACAAACCACTGTATATGTAATATGAGAAATTGATGCATGATGAATGACATGCAAGTATGATGATAACATTGTGATAGACTAGTATGTATCGCCGTGGTTCTCATTTGGCCTCACATCTATAGGGTGTGTTCTGTTTGAGTATGTATGGCCTCACACATCTAGAGGATGTTTTGATTAATTTGTAGGGCCATGGGACATACGAAACAATAATTACATAAACAATGGGTTTGTTTACATTACATAATCTGGTATTTATTGCATAATCTGGTAAGTAAGCCAAATATAATTTCATAAATTATAAATGGTTGTATTTATAGTTTTATGCATATTTATGAAATAGAGTTTTATTGATTATTTTGGAAATTGGTAAGCTGTACCATGTGTATCTAATTGCTATTTGTTATAATAGTTGATATTATTTGCCAAAGTGAATTGATTATATGCAATGGTCAAAATAAACCACTGTTTATATGTTGTGAGAAATTATGCTTATGATGACGCATAATATGTGACATGCATGTGTAAAGTGGATTTAAATTATATTTATATGTGTCACCGCGGTTCTCCTTTGATATGGCTGTGGAGGCCACGCACATCTAGAGGATGTGTGCTGATTGATATGGCATGTGAGGCCATGCACATCTGGAGGATGTGCAGATTGATGGAGGCATTGCAGGGCCGTGGATACGTATGATATAATATAACAATGATTAAATATAAAACCAGTGGATTCAAATAGATTTTATGGGTCGCCGCGGTTCTCCTTTACTATGGCCCCACACATTGTAGCTGTGTTCTGTTATGATATGACCATACACACTGAAGATTATTCTGTTATGATATGGCCCCATACATTATAGACGTATTCTGTTATGATATGGCCACACACACCGTAGAGTATGTTCTATTATGGTATGGCCCCACATGTCTTACAATGTGTTCTGTTGATTTTCATATGGCCACATACATCGTAGAGTGTGTTCTGTTATGGTATGGCCCCACACATCGTACAATGTGTTCTGTTGATTTTTATGGCCACACATCTGAAGGATGTATTCTGATTGAGGTATTGCAGGGCCGTGGGACACATAGGAAATCTATAATTATATAAACAGTGAGTTTGCTAGAATGCATATCCTGATGCTTATCGAATGTTCAATTTATGTTAAGTTGACAAAATGCATATGTAGATAGCATGTTAAATATAATTCAAGTATGATATGATTGTATAATAGGCTTACTTATTGAGTGTAAACTCATTAAAGCTTCACAATGTTTTTCAGAGCCTCAGGGTTGATGATGGATATTTGGAGTTGATGGAGCTTCTAATAAATAAAATAAGAACCATTGCATTGGTGTAATCCTATTATGGTATGTGTAGGGCTTGTTGTAGCCCAACTTTATTAGCATGACTTGAGTGTAGGGTTTGAAACCTAAAACTTATAACTATCTTTTGTATTATGGTTGGTTTTCATATTTATTGCCTCATTTGATTGTATATCAAGATTTTTAAGACGCCTTGCGTGCCGACTCGCGGCGGGTTGTCACCCTAGCCCAATGTTTGGGTTTGGGGCGTGATAGCTTTAGTGGTATCAGAGCCAGGTTTTGACTTAGGACATACATGATGACACTCTAAGCAAATACTAGGATGACATTGAGACAATTATAATTTTAAAGGAATTTCAGAAATTATGCTATGGAAGCTTGAAATTTAAAGTTTATCAAGATATTAATTGAATTACAAATTTGATAGGAATTAAGAATGAACCATCGCAAGCCAATAATATTATGTGGGCTCCCTGGCTGGTAGCCTTGACCAGTGGGGAGGCCTAGGGGCTTCTAGAGGTTTTAGCTCCGTCAAACTTGTTGGAGATGACTCGTAGCAGTTTTAGACCTTGAACAATATGGGTAGATGAAACTTTTCTTGGAGATGCAATACCAGATAAATGAATATATGGAATATATATAGTAGTTAAAATTTCAATTGATGACTAATATAACTAAAAACCATTATGTCCATATTGCAATTGAGTTGATATGTGGATTTGGAGTTAGTAAATCAAAATTTGAATATGGATATTACAATGAATTTTTTTGTAGAACTTACACTATTGATATTGTAAGTTAAGATTATGAGCTAATCTGCCGATTATAGAGATGATTAATATTGATGATATTTTGGGAATGAAATAGTTAATTACATATTTTTGATCAATCACAATTGAGTACTTTCTGAATTTGAGTCGGGATGGATAAGTATATATAGTGAATTTTACTAAGAGAACTTTTATTATGGATATTGCATGTTCAAAACTGATTGTTAATTTGCTAGATGTGGAGATGGTTGATATTGATGCTAATGAAATAGTTGACTGCATATTATATCATGATGGACCATTTAGGAAGATATAAAATTTTAAATTTGGAGATAATTACTGTTTAAGTTTTTAAGAGTAGTAGACTCTATTAATCTTTAGAACCGATTTTGGCAATAAATGATCAAATATTTTGATGGTAGAAAGTGAAAGATTTTAGCAATAATGAGAATAAGATAAACTCCACTGATAAAGAATTTCATGGGAATTTTCATCTGTTAATAGATTTCTAAATCAAGATATCTATTCATTAATTTATCGTGCATACTTATTGTACCTTCTTCATAATTCCTATGTAGATATCTTTCTCAAGGATGGATAAATTATCAATCAGCCATAAGTGGCATAATTATTGTTAAGAAAATAGGAGGAAGATGATTTTATTTTTGATTATTATCAGTTATGGATTATGGTTAATGGTACATCTATTATCACTTTCAAGTCATAGAGAGATTACTATAATTTTTAATTATGTCTTTCGGATGGTAGTACATCTTCAATCTTTATTGACTTTATAAGTCTTGTATCCATCTGAGCTAGATTAGTGAAGTCACTGTAAGATATTTGAAGGGTTTAAATTAGTTGGTCATGTTATGGTATGAGACATTGCATAATCAATAGATGATTTTAATAATCATTGGTAACAAATAATCAATTCAAGAATTTGAATCATTTAAATTGCATTATTTATTGAGGATATACTGACCTATTCAAGAGAAATTGATTGGTTATGGTGGTAATATTGATAAATATGAAGGAGATAAATTAATCATACTGATGATTAATGATGGCACTATTATTTAAAAAAATTAAATTAATTGATTATGATAATTATGAAAGATATCCTAAATGATTGGCATAATGTTCATTGATGTTAGCTTGAAGTATTCAAGAGTAAAACCTAGTATATTATGATGATTAAAATAAGTATGTAATGATTAATGGCACATTCAACTATTTATGAGTTGAGAGAGCATTGGAAGAAAACTATCTTATATTTAATTCAAAAGAACTTGGAACTGTCTTATCGAGGAATTAACAGTAAATGATATAGGTTATTAACCTTAAGAATGGATGACATAATACATGTGATGGACTCTATTATATTTATGATGATTGTGTTGTGAGAAGTTAGGTATATAAAAAAAAAAGATGACAGGAAAGAAATACTTCTTAAGGAATTCAATTTTATTTGGTAGAAAGATCAAATTAATTATTGAAGTTGGATACGCCATTTGGATACCTAGGAATGAAATACAAGTTTGCTAGTGAGTATCTTTAATGGTACAAAATTTGTGGACATTTAATTTCGAGGATGAAATTTTAGTGGGTTAAATGTTAATATTTATTTTTGGTTCAATGGTAAACTGCGTAAATTGAGTCTGAACCATTTGTCTCACTCTCCTAATTCGATGATGTCTTCATAAAGCTTTGTGGATTAAGCTAAAATTCTGTCCAGCCTTCCACCCTCAAATAGATGGACAATCTACATGAACCAATTAGATTTTGATGATATTGCGAGCTTGTGTAATAGATTTTGGAGGTGCTTGGCATAAATTTTACCTTTAGTGAAATTGCTTATTTTATTACCAAGCCAATATTCAAATGGATTCATTTCAATTGTCTATGATAAAAGATGTAGATTTCCTTCATATTGAGATGAGATGAGAGAGAAAAGTTTGGTTACTGAGCTAGTTTAACAACTATGAAAAGTATCGTTAATTAAAGCAGCTTCATGTAGCTCAGAGATAATAGAAAAGTTATGTTGATATTAAACAAAAAGATTTGAAATTTTAGGTTGAAGGTCATTTGGAAGTTTTACTAACTAATGATGTAATGAGGTTTGTGTTTAGAGGTGAATTGAGTCCACAATATATTGGGCCATTTGAGATGTTGATCAAAAAATAGGAGGTGGCTTATAGCTTAGCACTGCCTTCATTACTCTTTGAGGTGTTTAATATGTTTCATATCTTTACGATTAAGGAGGAATATTTTAAGCTCCAGTTATGAACCAATTTAGCTTAAGAAAGAATTGACTTATGAAGATCATCTTGTATGCATCGTGGACCGCAAGGATCAAGTTCTGAGATGGTGTAGCATTCCTGATATCAAGGTTCAGTGGAGTAATCATTCTGAGAAGGAGGCTATTTGGTAGCTTGAGGAGGAATGAAAAAACTTGGAATTTGAGGGAAAAAATGAAAAAAGAAGTATCCACAATTACTTGCAAGTAATTCTCTATTCAAGATTGTTGATAAATCATATTTGAATTCTATAGTTATTTGATGTGTGTAGGACGAAATTTTATAAGGGGGGGAGAATGTAACCCCCCAGCATTTATTTAAGAAAACATGCCACCTAGAGTTTATTATGACATTTAGGTTTCCAATATGACGCTTGGATTCCAAAGTCTTTGCGTGTCTGATGGATTTTTCGAGTCCCTGGACCGAGGCGTTGCGTGATGTTTATAATGAGTTGGAGGATGACTCCTCCTTGAATCGGATGCTCATCTCGTCCAGATAATCTCCTGCCCATCCTCCTAATGCCTGAGAGAGAGAGAGCGGATCGGAGAACTTCGAAGCGATCAGCGATCCCGTGAATCTCTCAACAATAGGCGCTGCCCTTCCGGACTTCGTTCTCCATGATTGGAGTCAAATTCGGAGACCCAAAGCTCGGATTTCCCCGCTTTGTCTTCTATTGCTTGGGGAAACTTCAATGGTCGCTGAAATATGTTCGATTTTGGTGAGTTTCTACTGCTCGAGGGACCATAAGTTTGAGATTTTGCCCATTGGATCTCGTTCCAAGCCCAGTGTGAGGAAAGAGATTGTTTAGCATGAGAGCTCGAGATTTTGGTGAATCTGTTGGAAGGAGAATTTGTTTGGTATTGTCTTGATGTTCTGTGGACTGCTCGTGATGAAGTGCCAGAGAGTTCTTACGGTGGAGGGAGTCACGGAGGCTTGTGTTAGGGCTTTTAGGATGGATAGAAAGAGACATCCAGCATGACTCTATGGCCCTGGAAGTTTGTGCCTTTCTCCATTTGTCTATGGAAGAGAAGTCTATGAGAAACGCAAGAGAAATCTATTACAACTCTGTGACCATGGAGGCAGTATTGGTGCTACAGCACATGTCATAGGAGGTGGCCACTACAATTTTTGCTGAAGCTGAAATTATTGGAGCTACTGGAGTTATGATTGTACCAAGATGTCTAAATACCTGGTTAACCATTTGGGATTAGCGTACCGAGGTAAGTAAGTCTATTTATAATTAATAATTTATAACTCATGGTTTTATAGTTTGCAAGTATATTATGAGATAAGGAAAAACGGAAGTTTATTTGGTTTGATTATTTTGAATGGTATCATAAATCTACATATGAGCATTTATTATGACTATAGTAGCTGACAATATTTTGAAAGAAATAGTTTCTTGGTGTATGTGCAAAAATATAAATTCTTTTATTTGTAAAATATGTTGGGATGACCATGTGCATTTGCTAATAATGTACAAACCACTGTATATGTAATATGAGAAATTGATGCATGATGAATGACATGCAAGTATGATGATAACATTGTGATAGACTAGTATGTGTCGCCGCGGTTCTCATTTGGCCTCACAATCTGTAGGGTGTGTTCTGTTTGAGTATGTATGGCCTCACACATCTAGAGGATGTGTTTTGATTAATTTGTAGGGCCGTGGGACACATACGAAAATAATAATTACATAAACAGTGGGTTTGTTTACATTACATAATCTGGTATTTATTGCATAATCTGGTAAGTAAGCCAAATATAATAATTTTATAAATTATAAATGGTTGTATTTATAGTTTTATGCATATTTATGAAATAGTTTTATTGATTATTTTGGAAATTGGTAAGTTGTACCATGTGTATCTAATTGCATATTTGTTATAATAGTTGATATTATTTGCAAATTGAATTGATTATATGCAATGGTCAAAATGTATAAACCACTGTTTATATGTTGTGAGAGAAATTATGCTTATGATGACGCATAATATGTGACATGCATGTGTAAAGTTGATTTAAATTATATTTATATGTGTCGCTGCGGTTCTCCTTTGATATGGCATGTGGAGGCCACGCACATCTAGAGGATGTGTGCTGATTCATATGGCATGTGAAGATCATGCACATCTAGAGAATGTGTACAGATTGATGGAGGCATTGCAGGGCCGTGGAACACGTATGATATAATATAACAATGATTAATATAAACAGTGGATTCAAATAGATTTATATGGGTCACCGCGGTTCTCCTTTACTATGGCCCCACACATTATAGCTGTGTTCTATTATGATATGGCCACACACACTAGAGATATATTCTGTTATGATATGGCCCCATACATTGTAGATGTGTTCTGTTATGCTATGGCCACACACACCATAGAGTGTGTTCTATTATGGTATGGCCCCATATGTCTTACAATGTGTTCTGTTAATTTTTATATGGCCACATACATCGTAGAGTGTGTTCTGTTATGGTATGGCCCCACACATCGTACAATGTGTTCTGTTGATTTTTATGGCCACACATTTGGAGGATGTATTCTGATTGAGGTATTGCAGGGCCGTGGGACACATAGGAAATCTATAATTACATAAACAGTGAGTTTGCTAGAATGCATATCCTGATGCTTATCGAATGTTCAATTTATGTTAAGTTGACAAAATGCATATGTTGATAGCATGTTAAATATAATTCAAGTATGATATGATTGTATAATAGGCTTACTTATTGAGTGTAAACTCATTAAACCTTCACAATATTTTTCAGAGCCTCAGGGTTGATGATGGATATTCGGAGTTGATGGAGCTTCTAATAAATAAAATAAGAACCATTGCATTGGTGTAATCCTATTATGGTTATGTGTAGGGCTTGTTGTAGCCCAACTTTATTAGCATGACTTGAGTGTAGGGTTTGAAACCTAAAACTTATAACTATCTTTTGTATTATGGTTGGTTTTCATATTTATTGCCTCATTTGAATTGTATATCAAGATTTTTAAGACGCCTTGCATGCCCAGCACGTGGCGGGTTGTCACCCTAGCCCAATGTTTGGGTCTGGGGCGTGACAGCTTTAGTGGTATTAGAGCCAGGTTTTGACTTTAGAACACATACATGATGACACTCTAGGCAAATACTAGGATGACATTGAGACAATTATAACTTTAAAGAATTTTAGAAATTATGCTATGGAAGCTTGAAATTTAAAGTTTATCAAGATATTAATTGAATTACAAATTTGATAGGAATTAAGAATGAACCATCGCAAGCCAATAATATTATGTGGGCTCCCTGGCTGGTAGCCTTGACCAGTGGGGAGGCCTAGGGGCTTCTAGAGGTTTTAGCTCCGTCAAACTTGTTGGAGATGACTCGTAGCAGTTTTAGACCTTGAAACAATATGGGTAGATGAAACTTTTCTTGGAGATGCAATACCAGATAAATGAATATATGAATATAATATAGTAGTTAAAAATTTCAATTGATGACTAATATAACTAAACACCATTATGTCCATATTGCAATTGAGTTGATATGTGGATTTGGAGTTAGTAAATCAAAATTTGAATATGGATATATACAATGAATTTTATTTGTAGAACTTACACTATTGATATTGTAAGTTAAGATTATGAGCTAATCTGCCGATTATAGAGATGATTAATATTGATGATATTTTGGGAATGAAATAGTTAATTACATATTTTTGATCAATCACAATTGAGTACTTTCTGAATTTGAGTCGGGATGGATAAGTATATAGTGAATTTTACTAAGAGAACTTTTATTATGGATATTGCATGTTCAAAACTGATTGTTAATTTGCTAGATGTGGAGATGGTTGATATTGATGCTAATGAAATAGTTGACTGCATATTATATCATGATGGACCATTTAGGAAGATATAAAATTTTAAATTTAGAGATAATTACTGTTTAAGTTTTTAAGAGTAGTAGACTCTATTAATCTTTAGAACCGATTTTGGCAATAAATGATCAAATATTTTGATGGTAGAAAGTGAAAGATTTTAGCAATAATGAGAATAAGATAAACTCCACTGATAAAGAATTTCATGGGAATTTTTGATCTGTTAATAGATTTCTAAATCAAGATATCTATTCATTAATTTATCGTGCATACTTATTGTACCTTTCTTCATAATTCCTATGTAGATATCTTTCTCAAGGATGGATAAATTATCAATCAGCCATAAGTGGCATAATTATTGTTAAGAAAATAGGAGAAGATGATTTTATTTTTGATTATTATAAGTTATGGATTATGGTTAATGGTACATCTATTATCACTTTCAAGTCATAGAGAGATTATTATAATTTTTAATTATGTCTTTCGGATGGTAGGTGCATCTTCAATCTTTATTGACCTTATAAGTCTTGTATCCATCTAAGCTAGATTAGTGAAGTCACTGTAAGATATTTGAAGGGTTTAAATTAGTTGGTCATGTTATGGTATGAGACATTGCATAATCAATAGATGATTTTGATAATCATTGGTAACAAAATAATCGATTCAAGAATTTGAATCATTTAAATTGCATTATTTATTGAGGATATACTGACCTATTCAAGAGAAATTGATTGGTTATGGTGGTATTATTGATAAATATGAAGGAGATAAATTAATCATACTGATGATTAATGATGGCACTATTATTTAAAGAAATTAAATTAATTGATTATGATAATTATGAAAGATATCCTAAATGATTGGCATAATGTTCATTGATGTTAGCTTGAAGTATTCAAGAGTAAACCTAGTATGTTATGATGATTAAAATAAGTATTGTAATGATTAATGGCACATTCAACTATTTATGAGTTGAGAGAGCATTGGAAGAAAACTATCTTATATTTAATTCAAAAGAACTTGAACTGTCTTATCGAGGAATTAACAGTAAATGATATAGGTTATTAACCTTAAGAATGGATGACATAATACATGTGATGGACTCTATGATATTTATGATGATTGTGTTGTGAGAAGTTAAGGTATAAAAAAAAAAAGATGACAGGAAAGAAATACTTCTTAAGGAATTCAATTTTATTTGGTAGAAAGATCAAATTAATTGTTGAAGTTGGATACGCCATTTGGTACCTAGGAATGAAATACAAGTTTGCTAGTGAGTATCTTTAATGGTACAAAATTTGTGGACATTTAATTTCGAGGATGAAATTTTAGTGGTTAAATGTTAATATTTGTTTTTGGTTCAATGGTAAACTGCGTAAATTGAGTCTGAACCCATTGTCTCACTCTCCTAATTCGATGATGTCTTCATAAAGCTTTGTGGATTAAGCTAAATTCTGTCCAGCCTTCCACCCTCAAATAGATGGACAATCTACATGAAAATTAGATTTTGATGATATATTGCGAGCTTGTGTAATAGATTTTGGAGGTGCTTGGCATAAATTTTACCTTTAGTGAAATTGCTTATTTTATTACCAAGCCAATATTCAAATGGATTCATTTCAATTGTCTATGATAAAAGGTGTAGATTTCCTTCATATTGAGATGAGATGAGAGAGAGAAAAGTTTGGTTACTGAGCTAGTTTAACAACTATGAAAAGTATCGTTAATTAAAGCAGCTTCATGTAGCTCAGAGATAATAGAAAAGTTATGTTGATGTTAAACAAAAAGATTTGAAATTTCAGGTTGAAGGTCATTTGGAAGTTTTACTAACTAATGATGTAATGAGGTTTGTGTTTAGAGGTGAATTGAGTCCACAATATATTGGGCCATTTGAGATGTTGATCAAGAAATAGGAGGTGGCTTATAGCTTAGCACTGCCTTCATTACTCTTTGGGGTGTTTAATGTGTTTCATATCTTTACATTAAGGAGGAATATTCTAAGCTCCCGTTATGAACCAATTTAGCTTAAGAAAGAATTGACTTATGAAGATCATCTTGTATGCATCGTGGACCGCAAGGATCAAGTTCTGAGATGGTGTAGCATTCCTGATATCAAGGTTCAGTGGAGTAATCATTCTGAGAAGGAGGCTATTTGGTAGCTTGAGAGGAAATGAAAAACTTGGGAATTTGAGGAAAAAAAATGAAAAAAAGAAGTATCCACAATTACTTGCAAGTAAATTCTCTATTCAAGATTGTTGATAAATCATATTTGAATTCTATAGTTATTTGATGTGTGTCAATTTCGAGGACGAAATTTTATAAGGGGGGGAGAATGTAACCCCCAGCATTTATTTAAGGAAACCTGCCACCTAGAGTTTATTATGACATTTAGGTTCCAGTATGACGCTTGGATTCCCGAGTCTTTGCGTGTCTGATGGGTTTTCCGAGTCCCTGGACCGAGGCGTTGCGTGATGTTTATAATGAGTTGGAGGATGACTCCCTCCATGAATCGGATGCTCATCTCCTCCAGATAATCTCCTGCCCATCCTCCTAATGCCAGAGAGAGAGAGAGAGAGCGGATCGGGAGAACTTCGAAGCGATCAGCGATCCCATGAATCTCTCAACAATAGGCGCTGCCCTTCCGGACTTCGTTCTCCATGATTGGAGTCGAATTCGGAGACCCAAAGCTCGGATTTCCACCGCTTTGTCTTCTATTGCTTGGGGAAACTTCAATGGTCGCTGAAATATGTTCGATTTTGGTGAGTTCTCTGGTCGAGGGACCATAAGTTTGAGATTTTGCCCATTGGATCTCGTTCCGAGCCCAGTGTGAGGAAAGAGATTGTTTAGCATGAGAGCTCGAGATTTTGGTGAATCTGTTGGAAGGAGAATTTGTTTGGTGTTGTCTTGATGTTCTGTGGACTGCTCGTGATGAAGTGCCAGAGAGTTCTTACGGTGGAGGGAGTCACGGAGGCTTGTGTTAGGGCTTTTAGGATGGATAGAAAGAGACATCCAGCATGACTCTATGGCCCTGGAAGTTTGTGCCTTTCTCCATTTGTCTATGGAAGAGAAGTCTATGAGAAACGCAAGAGAAATCTATTACAACTCTGTGACCATGGAGGCAGTATTGGTGCTACAGCACATGTCATAGGAGGTGGCCACTACAATTTTTGCTGAAGCTGGAGTTATTGGAGCAACTGGAGTTATGATTGTACCGAGATGTCTAAATACATGGTTAACCATTTGGGATTAGCGTACCGAGGTAAGTAAGTCTATTTATAATTAATAATTTATAACTCATGGTTTTATAGTTTGCAAGTATATTATGAGATAAGGAAAAACGGAAGTTTATTTGGTTTGATTATTTTGAATGGTATCATAATCTACATATGAGCATTTATTATGACTATAGTAGCTGATAATATTTTGAAAGAAATAGTTTCTTGGTGTATGTGCAAAAATATAAATTCTTTTATTTGCAAATATGTTGGGATGACCATGTGCATTTGCTAATAATGTACAAACCACTGTATATGTAATATGAGAAATTGATGCATGATGAATGACATGCAAGTATGATGATAACATTGTGATAGACTAGTATGTATCGCCGCGGTTCTCATTTGGCCTCACACATCTGTAGGGTGTGTTCTGTTTGAGTATGTATGGCCTCACACATCTAGAGGATGTGTTTTGATTAATTTGTAGGGCCGTAGGACACATACGAAAAATAATTACATAAACAATGGGTTTGTTTACATTACATAATCTGGTATTTATTGCATAATCTGGTAAGTAAGCCAAATATAATAATTTATAAATTATAAACGGTTGCATTTATAGTTTTATGCATATTTATGAAATAGAGTTTTATTGATTATTTTGGAAATTGGTAAGTTGTACCATGTGTATCTAATTGCATATTTGTTATAATGTTGATATTATTTGCAAAGTGAATTGATTATATGCAATGGTCAAAATGTATAAACCACAGTTTATATGTTGTGAGAGAAATTATGCTTATGATGACGCATAATATGTGACATGCATGTGTAAAGTGGATTTAAATTATATTTATATGTGTCGCCGTGGTTCTCCTTTGATATGGCATGGAGGCCACGCACATCTAGAGGATGTGTGCTGATTGATATGGCATGTGGAGGCCATGCACATCAGATTGATGGAGGCATTGCAGGGCCGTGGGACACGTATGATATAATATAACAATGATTAAATATAAACAGTGGATTCAAATAGATTTATATGGGTCACCGCGGTTCTCCTTTACTATGGCCCCACACATTGTAGCTGTGTTCTGTTATGATATGGCCACACACACTGGAGATGTATTCTGTTATGATATGGCCCACACATTGTAGACGTGTTCTGTTATGATATGGCCACACAAACCGTAGAGTGTGTTTTGTTATGGTATGGCCCCACATGTCTTACAATGTGTTCTGTTGATTTTCATATGGCCACATACATGTAGAGTGTGTTCTGTTATGGTATGGCCCCACACATCGTATAACGTGTTCTGTTGATTTTTATGGCCACACATCTGGAGGATGTGTTCTGATTGAGGTATTGCAGGGCCGTGGGACACATAGGAAATCTATAATTACATAAACAGTGAGTTTGCTAGAATGCATATCCTGATGCTTATCGAATGTTCAATTTATGTTAAGTTGACAAAATGCATATGTTGATAGCATGTTAAATATAATTCAAGTATGATATGATTGTATAATAGGCTTACTTATTGAGTGTAAACTCATTAAACCTTCACAATTTTTCAGAGCCTCAGGGTTGATGATGGATATTCGGAGTTAATGGAGCTTCTAATAAATAAAATAAGAACCATTGCATTGGTGTAATCCTATTATGGTTATGTGTAGGGCTTGTTGTAGCCCAACTTTATTAGCATGACTTGAGTGTAGGTTTGAAACCCAAAACTTATAACTATCTTTTGTATTATGGTTGGTTTTCATATTTATTGCCTCATTTGAATCGTATATCAAGATTTTTAAGACGCCTTGCGTGCCCGGCACGCGGTGGGTTGTCATCCTAACCCAATGTTTGGGTCTGAAGCGTGACAGAGAGATAGGAGAGAGAATAGAGAGAGAGAGAGAGAGGCAGGTGTCGAGCTCAAGGATCTTGCCAAAGGAGGTTGTCGCCGTCGCCACCGTGGTCAGTGACGAGCGTGAGAGGCGCTAGCATGCGAGAGGGTTGACTCGAGAGGCCATGGGTATTTGTCAGTATTCCCAATGCTGTTTAGGTGAGATTTTTTTTTAAATATATTTATTTCTTACTTTTTTGTTGGAAAAGCTTGAAATTCGTGTTTCATGTATCGCTCTGCTTGCATCTGAATCATGGTAGTGTTTCGTTTGGATGTGGATGGTTGTTTTCCTGGCGGTGAGCGTTGTTTCAACTATTTCAATTTTGCTTTGGTGGTCATGTAGGCATGGAACGCTCAAACCGCAGCGGATCTAAGCCTCAGCGGACCTACTGGACAAGTGTATGCTTTTGGTTGCTGGTAGTGAGATGCTCTTTGCAGGGACACAGGTATCTCCATTTCCCTCTAAAATCATCTCATGTTTGTGTGGAGATAAGTGTATATGAACTGTACAAGTTAACTTGTGGCACGTGCTTGAAAGAAAATCCTTTTGTCTTTCTCCTCTCTGCTGCAGGACGGACAAATATTAGTGTGGAAGTTCAATGCTGTAGGGAACTGCTTTGAACCAGCAGCAGTCATCGACTTGCTGTTGTTTCATTAGTTGTGGAAGAAATGAAGCTTTACTCTGGCTCAATGGATCATACCATAAACATAAAAGTAAGAATTTTATAATTGACCAACTTTATATTATATTTAAAATGCGATGTGTTTAAAATTGAGTTTGATGTGTTCCATTTAATGTGGTATCAGAGCCTATTGCAAGCTCAGAACAAATTATTTGAGCGTGCCACAGATGGATTCTACCACTAATACTAGCAGGATGATTAGTCTCAATGGCAGTAATTGGTTGATTTGGAAACCAAAGATGATGGATCTCTTGTATTGCAAAGATTTAGCCAAGCCGATTGAGAAGATGGGAGAGAAGCCAGAAAAATATGATGATGAAGATTGGGCTACTATGGATAGAAAAGCAATCAGTGTCATCAGGCAATGGGTGGATGACACAGTATTCCATCATATTTCAAATGAAACCTCAGCCTATGAACTATGGAAGAAGTTAGAAGGGTTGTATGAGAGGAAAACTGCCGGAAACAAAGCATACTTAATCAGAAAGCTTGTAAATCTGAAGTACAAGCCGGGAAAATCAATTGCAGAGCACCTAAATGAGATGAAGAGCATTGTGAACCAGCTGGCCACAATGAAGATGCTTATGGAAGATGAACTTCAGGCACTCCTGTTGTTGAGTTCTCTACCTGATAGTTGGGAGACACTGGTGGTGTCATTGAGTAACTCCGCCCCTGATGGAGTTATCACCATGAGTCAGGCTACTAGCAGCTTGCTCAATGAGGAGGAAAGAAGGAAGGGAACTGGAGAGTCTCAAACACAGACAGATGTACTTGTCACAGAGGGCAGAGGGAGACAGTTTACTAGAAAAGAAAACAACAGAGGCAGAAGCAAATCCAGACCAAGGAAGGAAATCGAATGCTACCATTGTCATAAGAAAGGACACTACAAAAGTGAATGTAGACTGCTAAAGAAGAAGAACAATGAAGGCGGTAAGGCAGAAGATAAGAAAGATAGAGAGGTAGCAGCAGTTGCCTCAGGAGAAGACATCATTCTATTTACAGAATGTGTTGATCAGTGCTTAGCCACCACATCAAATCAGGTTGATTGGGTGGTGGATACTGGAGCTTCTTATCATGCCACACCCAGGAGAGAGTTCTTCACATCCTACAGGATAGGTGATCTTGGTGTGATCCGAATGGGAAACAATGGTGTTTCCAAAATATGTGGGATAGGAGAAGTAGTGGTCCAGACCCGTGAAGGCAGCAGATTGATACTCAAAGAGGTCAGACATGTTCCAGATCTCAGGATGAATCTCATCTCAGCAGGCAAGCTAGATGAAGAGGGATATGTTAGCCAGTTTGGGGGAGATCAATGGAAGTTAATCAAAGGTGCTATGGTGATTACCAAAGGACAGAGATCATGCACATTATACAAGTTGCAGTCCAGTTTGGTTAGGGGAGAGGTATGCGCAGCAGAGCATGATACTGCAGATTTGTGGCACAAGAGATTAGGCCATATTGGCGGAAAGGGATTGCAAACTCTCGTCAGGGCAGGGGTCTTACCAGAGATACAGGACAGAGTTCTCAGTGATTGTACCCACTGTGTGGTGGGTAAGCAGCACAGGGTGACATTTCAGAGTAGCTCCAAGAAGAAGACTGGCCTTTTGGAGCAAGTGTACTCAGATGTGTGCGGACCCATGAGGGAGAAGACCTTAGGAGGAGCCTCATATTTCGTCACATTTATAGATGATGCTTCCAGAAAGGTGTGGGTTTTTGTTTTAAAGTCCAAGGACCAGGTGGCAGCAGTTTTTGAGTTTTTTCACAGGCTTGTGGAGAGGCAGACAGGAAAGAAGTTGAGATGCATTCGTACAGACAATGGGGGAGAGTACATAGGAGTCTTTCACCAGTACTGCAGAGCACAAGGCATCAGACATGAGCAAACAGTGCCAAAGACTCCACAGGAGAATGGAGTAGCTGAGAGAATGAACAGGACAATAGTGGAGAGAGTCAGGTGCATGCTCTCCCAGTCCAAGTTGCCCAAGAGCTTTTGGGGGGAGGCAGTCCAGACAGCATGTTATTTGATAAATAGATCTCCCTCATCAGCTCTAGATGGAGAGGTGCCAGAGAAGGTGTGGACAGGCAAGAATGTCAGATATGATTATCTAAGGATTTTTGGCTGCAGGGCATTTGTGCATGTGCCTAAGGATGAGAGGACAAAGTTAGATGACAAGACAAGACAATGTATCTTTCTGGGGTTTGGTGATGAGCAGTTTGGCTATAAGCTGTGGGACCCAGTTGATAGGAAGGTAGTCAGGAGCAGAGATGTCATATTCTATGAGGATCAAACCATAGAAGACATCAAGAGGGCAGAGCATCAGTCTGAGTCAGATATGTATGGCCCAGTAGATATAGAGCCTGTCAGTCCTCCAGCAGTTCATGCAGATGAGCCAGAGAAACAGCCAGTACAGGGTGCAGATGAGCAGCAGCCTACACCTATTGAGGATACAGATCAGGAGATTCAGATCCCTGAGGAGGAGCTACCGACAGAGGTGAGGAGATCCACGAGAGCAAGGCAACCATCTAGTCGGTATTCAGTGCATGAATATATCATGTTGACAGATGCAGATGAGCCAGAGTCATATGAGGCGGCCCATGTCAGTGAGCAGCGGGAGCAGTGGCAGAGAGCTATGCAGGAGGAGATGGACTCTCTTCTGCATAATCATACATATGACTTGGTAGCTAGGCCCAAGGGGAGAAAGGTACTCAGAAACAAGTGGGTCTACAAGGTAAAGGCAGAAGAGAAAAGCTCACAGCCTAGATATAAAGCACGACTAGTTGTGAAGGGCTTTGCACAAAAGAAGGAGTTGATTTCGATGAGATATTTTCTCCAGTAGTGAAGATGACCTCAATCAGGACGGTGTTAGGATTGGCAGCTAGCATGAACATGGAGGTAGAGCAGTTGGACGTGAAGACAGCATTCTTGCACGGTGACTTAGAGGAAGAGGTCTATATGGAGCAGCCTGAAGGTTTCAAGGTGAAAGGCAAGGAGCACATGGTGTGCAGACTCAGAAAGAGTCTGTATGGTCTCAAGCAGGCGCCCCGGCAGTGGTACAGAAAGTTTGAGGCTTTCATGGTACAGGTTGGTTATAAAAGAACAACCACAGATCATTGTGTCTTCATTAGAAGGTTCCCTGGAGGTGATTTTATCATCCTTCTCTTATATGTGGATGATATGTTGATTGTTGGGCAGGACTCCAGCAAGATTGCCACACTGAAGAAGGAGTTAGGGAAAGCTTTTGATATGAAGGATATGGGGCCAGTGAAACAAATATTGGGGATGCATGTATTCAGGGATAGACAAGCATGCAGGTTATGGTTGTCCCAGAAGAAATACATAGAGAAGGTGCTTCAGAGATTCAGCATGAGCAATGCCAAGTCAGTGGCATGTCCACTAGCTGGACACTTCAAGCTGAGTTCAGAGCAGAGCCCAGCCTCAGAGGAAGAGAAGCAGGAGATGAAGAGAGTCCCTTATGCCTCAGCCGTGGGTAGTCTTATGTATGCTATGGTCTGTACCCGACCAGACTTAGCATATGCAGTTGGCTTAGTGAGCAGGTTCCTAGCGAATCCAGGAAAGGAGCATTGGGCAGCAGTCAAGTGGATCATGAGGTACTTGAGAGGTACAACTAGCTTGAGTCTTTGTTATGGACAGGGAGAACCTGTGTTACAGACATATACAGATGCAGATATGGCAGGAGATGTTGACTCCAGGAAGTCCACATCCGGTTACTTGGTTACATTTGCAGGAGGTGCAATTTCATGGCAGTCCAAGTTACAGAAGTGTGTTGCATTATCGTCCACAGAGGCCGAGTACATAGCAGTGACAGAAGGATGCAAGGAGATATTGTGGCTGAAGAGATTTCTTCAGGAGCTGGGTGTTAGACATGATACTTATGTGGTCTATTGTGACAATCAGAGCACTATTCACCTGAGCAAGAATCCGACTTTTCACTCCAAGTCGAAGCACATTGATATGCGTTATCACTGGATCAGACAGGTCCTGGAAGAGAAGCAGTTGCTGTTGGAGAAGATCCATACAGATGATAATGGGTCAGATATAATGACAAAGTCATTACCTATCAAGAAGGTTGAAGCTTGTAGAAAGAAAGCAGGCTTGGTGGATTTCCCCACGTAGTCGGGAGGGGGAGATATTGTTGGGTGCTCCCTCCACGTGGGGAGGGAACCGGCCCATGATAACAAACTGCATCACAGTTTGTTACGGAGCTGTTTTCAAAAAGGAAAAGAAACCCGAAATAAAGTAGGGGGAGAGAGATCCGTATGTGGGAGATACGAGAGAAGAAAAAAATCCCAGATTGGGGGAGAGAGCGTGTGCGGCCTGAGAGAGATCCAGAGAAGCCCAGGCTTGGGAGAAATCCTGTGCAACCTCAGGAGGTCGATACGGACGAGTCTGAGAGCAGATTTGGGGGGCACGGAAGAGCAACCACACGTTGGTGAGATCCTTCTTGTACCCACATCAACTATTATTTTAAGTTCGAAGTGTTTCCTGATTTTTGGGCAAAAAGAAATTAGGAGAAAAGTTGTAATCTTTTATTAAGATTAGTGAAGTGCTCTCGGAATTTGCCCCGTGGTTTTTTCCTTTCACATTGGAGGGGTTTTCCACGTAAATTTGGTGTTTTTGTGTGGTGTTTTTTTTATTCCGCATATTCTGTGATTGTGGTAGATCGGTATATTTTTCTGTGATTGTGCACGCATAGTTTTTTCATTAAAATATGTTCCGCATATTTGTTCTGAGGTGATTGAGGGTGTATTCCCAACATAATGCTGTAGGGAACTGCTTTGAACCAGTAGCAGTCATCGACTTGCTGTTGTTTCATTAGTTGTGGAAGAAATGAAGCTTTACTTTGGCTCAATGGATCATACCATAAACATAAAAGTAAGAATTTTATAATTGACCAACTTATATTATATTTAAAATGCGATGTGTTTAAAATTGAGTTTGATGCGTTCCATTTAATAGGTTGATAATTATGATGCTACTTGCATGAAAATCATTAAAATCGTACCACTGCATACTATAATATGGTCTTGATATGTGTTTAGGAGTTCTTAATGTGTTTAGGAGTACTTTATTAACATAAGAAATTTTTTGTTTAATTTTGTAAATATTTGATATATCTTTCAAGTATGGGACCTTGCTAATTTGTAAGTATTTATTTCTTTATAATTTTATAGTAATTTATCTGGATTATATCATTTAAGTCTCACACTATTATTATACGTTGTTATATCAGTGTACTCAAAATATAACGCTAAAGCTAACCGAGTTGCAAGAACAACACTTACTTGGGAGTCAGTTCAGATATATTGAGTTGCATATTCTTTTTAATAATTCATAAAATTAGATCTTATTTGTTTGAATCTTATAAAAACTTTTAAATTTATTTGTCAAGTATCCTAAGCAACCATTAGGTGTTGAATATGGCTATTATATCATCATGTAAATGAAGAAGATCATTGTGAATCATATCATTTCAATCGATGAAAAGGTGGTTATTATTGTATGCTTCGTATAAGTAGTACTTTTTATGATTTTAGATTTTTGTGTCATATGTTATTTAGTGCTTCTTTTTGAGTAACTTATGTATACATGCAGTTTGGCGAGAAGAAAACTTATAAACAAAAAAAGATCGACATTATGTAGAAGAATGGGTTGAGTACTTTCAAGGTTTCATTTAAGAAATGTTATGGATGTTTGTATATTGAAGTTTGGATTATCTGAAATATTATGGATGTTTGTATAATAGTATATTGGATATTTCAATTCAATATATTTGGGGTTTTTTTAGAATTGAAAGTATATGTTTGTATGACAGTATTGGATATTTAATTCAATATTTTTAGATTTTTTTGGAATTGAAAGTATATGTTTGTATGATAGTATTGGATATTATACTACATTTTGAATATAAAACATAGTCTAAAGTAAACGATAAACTATTTTTTAATAAAAAAATAGTCTTTTGTACAGTTATAGACTATATTTTTTGATAAAAATATAGTCTAAATGTATTTAAGGACTAAATTTTTTTGACTTTTAACTATGTCTAAAAACATAGTCTAAAAGGACTTTTAATTACATTCACACTTTTAACTACACACCTAGACCACGTTTTAGAAAATGTAATCTAAATGTAAAAGGCAACGTTTTTTTTATATGTAGTCTAATTAACTTTTGTAGTAGTGAAAAAAAAATATTTATTAAATTTTGCATCAAACTTATCAAAATTAAATTTTTTATTGTTCAAAACAAAGCACCAACAACCAAAAATATAAAAATAACCAATGTTTGGTTTCTACCTTTTTATAATTCATAGGGGGTCTTTTTCAAAATTGATCTGATTAATGCTCTATTTAAAATGTAACATGCTATGTTAATTGCTTTAATCCAAAATATTTTGGGAGGTTGCTTTCATACAACATGGTGCAGGTCATTTCTTTCAAATTCTATTTTTCTCTCTACTATCCCATTTTGTTGGAGTATCCTGGGTGCATAAAAATTATGTTCAATGCCTTTTTTATTGAATTTTTTTAAAAAGTTGATTTTCAAATTCTTTTCCATGATCTTTACGAATGGATAAAATCGAAAAACTCTTTTCATTTGTTATTTTTCTAAAGAGTTTTTTAAAAGCAAAAAAGCTTCATTTTTATTAGCCAAAAATAAACCCAAATAAATCATGAAAAATCATCAATGATAACAAAACCATATCTTTTACCTCATAACTTGTAGTTCTTGTTGAACCAAATAAGTCCATATGCAAGAGTTTCAAAGGTTTAGTGGTTGAAGCCAATTTTTTTTTATTTAAAAGAAACTCTAGTTTGTTTACCAAGTTGGCATGCATCACATATTTCATCCTTTTCAAAATAAGTTTTGGTAAACAATTAACTAAATCCTTTTTTATTAATCTAAATAGTAAATTCATGCTTACATGAGCTAGTTTACGATGCCATAACCAACTATTATCATCAACTTTAGCATTCACGGTAACAAGACATTCCATATTTTAGTTATTAAGATCATTTAAGTCTACAATATACATTACCATGTCTATGACCAATAAACTTCATGCAATTATCAGCAAGATTTATAACTATACAAAATGAAGATTCAAATGTAACCTTAAAACCTTTGTCATAAAGTTGACTAATACTAAGCAAGATATGTTTTAAGCCATCTACAAGCAAAACATTATCTATAATATATGAGGAGTGATACCAATTTTACAATGCCAATGATTTTTCCTTGGCCATTATCTTCAAAGGTAATCACTTCTCCATCATTTGCTTCAAGAGTAATGAATTGAGATTCATCACCTATCATATGTCTTGAGCACCCACTATTTAAGTACCATTTTCTTTAGTTACCTAGATCATAAGACACACCTGCATTCATAATTTTAAGTCTTGTTCTTAGATACCCAAGTTTTTTTAGATCCTTTTAGGTTAGTGATGATGGTTCCTTTTGGAACCTATATTTTCTTAACATAATTGTATCCATAGCATGCATAAGCTTTATGACCTTTCATTCCACATCTAAAGTATGTAAATTTTGAAAAATCATTTTGAGGAATAAAAATAATTTTCAAGAGCTTTTGTTCTTTAAGGGTTATATTTTAAGCTTGCTTTATCAAAATTTGCTCTTTGGCTTTCAAGAATCATTTTAAGTTTAGTAAAACTTAAAGTAAACTTTTCTAATGGATTTAAGTTTTTCAATCTCATTTTTCAAATTTGTATTTTCTTAAGTCAAGATGTCATTTTCTTTCAAAAATTTATCTTTTTCTAAAGTTAAGTTTTGAACTTGAGTTTTCACATCTTTATTCTTTGAACTTAAATTTAAAATTATCAAGTAATTCATAAAAAGTATCATACAATTCATCAAATGAAAAATCATTTAGAAAGCTAAAACTTACCTCTTCATTATTAGCCATGAGGTACAAGTTGGCCATTTCTTGCTTTTCATCCTCTGAACTTAAGTTCTCACTATCACTCCATGTAGCCATCATAACTTTCTTCTTAGCCTTTTTGGGACTCTTCTTCAATTGAGAACAATCAGATTTGAAGTACCCCGGCTTCTTACATTCATAGCATAAGATTGCCTGCTCTTTTTTCCTTATCCTTGCTGGGTTTTCCTTTCATCATTGGTCTTCTTTAGTTTCTTGCTTCCTCCTTCTCAAAAATCTCTTAATTTTTCTTGTGATGAGTGCTAATTCATCATCTTCATCATTCTCTTGAGAGGACTCATCACTTTCATCCTTTTGAGTAGCACTTTTCAATGCCATGGTTCTCTTCTTCTTGGATTACTCTTCATCATTGCCTTAGTTGTAGCTCCTGAGTCATCAAAGATCCCACCAATTCTTCTAAGGAAGGACATTAAGGTCATTTACTTCTTGGATAGCAGTGACCTTAGCTTCCCTTGACCTAGGCAAAGATCTCAAAATTTTCTCACAAGATCACTATTAGTATAAGACTTCCCAAGGCTTTTCAGCCCATTAACAATATCATGAATCTTGTAAATATATCAATAATAGATTCAGATGATTTTATTTTAAATAACTCATATTTATGCACAAGCATATTGATTTAAATTTTTTAACTTGATTGATATCCTCATGGGTAACTTCAAGTCTATCTCATATTTCTTTAGCAGCTGAAATATGGTTAAACTCATTTGTATTTAGAGAGCAATAAAGAACATTCATAGCCTTGACATTTAATTGTGCCATCTTTTTGTCATGTTCATCTCAATTCATTTCTGGTTTAGGGATTTCAAGACCATTTATCTTGAGTGTGGGTGTATATGGTCTATTGATTATGATACCCCATAAATCATGGTCCAGTGCTTGGATGAATATTTTCATCCGTGCCTTCTAAATTATGTAATTTGTTTCATTGAACAGTAGTGGTTTGTTAGTTGACTGTTCCTCAATCCACATTGAACCCATTTGAGTTTCCATTGATCTTTAGCTTTTTATTTGTTAAAACAAATGAAATCTAGAGCAGCTTGCTCTGATACTACTTGTTGCCCGAATTGCAATCCAAGAGGGGGTGAATTATTTTTTTAAAAATTTTAGCAAGTATGTGCATTTTTGCAAAATCAAAGTGCAGTGAAGTAGAAAGACAACGATACAAATATAAAAGGATTAATCACACAAACACAAAAGGTTTATAGTGGTTTGGTGCTAAACTCAACAACTACATCCACTCCCCAAGAACCCTTAAAATTTTTACTCATAAGCATTATCCCAAACGATTACAATCCTAGCTTTCTCGGTTAGCTTCTTATTTCATAGGCATAAGGGAGCCTTACAATAATTTTCAAGGGTATACTACAACCCTTAAAAGTTTCAATTAATATGAAACTTAAATGAATCAGCAAATACTAAGAATTAATACAATCAGCTTTTAGAATGAGCAGATAAATCAATTTAAAAGTACTTTACATATTTTAAAGTTTTCACTCTATAAACAGGCTTTCCTTCTTAAAGGATGAGCTTTGAAGATTAAATAAAGCCTCCTTGGTCCCTTAAATGTGCCTTCAATGAGATTGCAACTCTCCTTCTTACACAACACTTAATGGAATAGTAAATGAGCTAAATCTCTCTTGAATGCACTTAAACTCTCAATAGCTCTCAAAAAGTCTTCAATAACACTCTCAAAACCACCCTTTGAATTTGTATTTATATCCATTTCAAGGTTTGCGGCATTCACTTGCCATTAAGGAGGTTGGAATTGAGTTCAGAGCATAATTATGTTAGAACTAGCCGTTATAGTACGTGAGTTTTGCTCACTGTAAAGCCTTCAGTAGCTGGCATGGCAGCCGGCTACTCTTCCATTAGTTGACTACCATGCTGGACCATGGTCTTCTCTTTGCATTTTACACAAAAGGCATTAGGTATCTTAGTAGCCGGCATGGTAGTCGGCTATTTCTTTCTGTATTAGCTACTATATGTTGGCTACTCAAGAAAAAGTTGGAAAAAACTTTAAGTAGTCAGCTACCATACTGACTACTTCCAAAGAAGCTTCTATTTGAGCCACAGAAGTCGACTATAATATCAATCAAACAAAAAAACTTTCTATGAAATCACTTATGAAAAATTCTTTGACATTAGCCGACTACCATGCCGACTAATGAAAAAAAAAAAGTTGATTTAAAGCTATTTTAACTTTAAATATCTTTCTGAAAAAGGTTTTAATCTTTGTTTTAATCTTTTGAACAATATTTATTCTTTTGAACACAAATATATTGACTTTTTGAAAATAATTTTTCATCTTAGAAAACATTTAAAGCTACCTTATTTTACTTATTTTACCTTGATTTATCTTCCTTTGGACTTATTGAAATTCATAATATCTTTCTTTAATTCAATCTTATGTTAGAAATTTAGAAAGCCTTCTTCTTCTTCTTGGTGATTTATATTTACTTTAACTTAATTTTTCTCTATAACAAAGTCATTGTTATTGTACTTAATTATTTTATAATTATCAAAATCATATGAGGTTAACACAACTTATCTTTCAAAGGATCAAAAAGAGGAATGTTGATCAAATTCAAACCCTCTCAAACATGTTTCAATAGAGTTAGTCAATGATTGCTAATCGAGTATCAGATCGGATATCACCATTTCTCTACGAAGCCTACTTTATGCTATGACTTTCATGGATTGATTCTGAGCTACTGACTTCTCTT
Organism: Calamus simplicifolius; assembly: GCA_900491605.1. Classification (NCBI taxonomy): domain Eukaryota; kingdom Viridiplantae; phylum Streptophyta; class Magnoliopsida; order Arecales; family Arecaceae; genus Calamus; species Calamus simplicifolius. The sequence goes on from UESW01004008.1 coordinate 228,993, forward strand.
TGTTTTTTTTTTTTTTTTCTCTTTCTTTTTCTCTTTCTTTTGTTTTTTATGATTCAAAGCTGATTTTGCTCGTATCAATCTCAAAGGATAATTTTAGATAACCAGCCTGGTCTATCTCAATAAAAAATGCTAATCTATTAATGTCTCTCGAATGACAACCAATATGAAGGCAAAATCTTACACAACAAAGTTCCTCCAACCAGCCTAAGAGTAAACTTCTGTAAGAGAAAAAAAAGAGAGAAGAAAATGTTTGAAGTATTTTGCTAAAAGACCCTTTGACATTTAAGTCATTGTAGGGATTAAAAAGGAAATCAGAGCCCTTCCATGGATGGAGTCCTAGGATATTCTGATTGTTGCTTTTGTTATTGTTCTTTTTATATCTAGGGTATAGGGCTGCTTTTATGAGAGCTTTGAGGAGTCTTTCTAATTTGGTTCATAGATGAGTGGATGAACTTAAATTCTCAAGTAGATAGTGCAATTTGGTGGAAGTCTCTTTCAACTCCAGACATTTGGAAAAATATATGATATGATTTTAGGTCAGCTAATATTACATGGTTTCTCTCATATGTTAACCTCATCTTCCATACTTAAAAAAAAAAAAAAAAACTTTCATTAGTGAACTTTTTAAAATTAATAAAATATTTTAAATTGATACTCTATTATATTTATCTTGCTTAGGCATTGAGAAAACGTACCATCATGCTTCAAGAGTCGATGAACTTCTGGCCATAGCTCATTGCCTAGCTTCCGTATAATTTTGGCAGCGCCCAATTGCTTATCAAGCAGGTGAGTATGCAAGAAAACTGGGGAGGGTGCAAACTTTGACAACCCTTGTTGCAGGTAGTTCTTTTAATAAAAAATTCTATCAACCATATAACTCAAATATAAATCACTAGGATACTTGATTTTAACTAACATAAAATATGATCTTATATTTTATTAAATTTATTATCAGAGTCTAATGCGCACGGTCGGTCCATCTTAAAATTAAAACAAACCACAAATCTGCCACACGATCAATTTATAGAAAACTCTCTCCGTATTTCTGTTTCAATGGCAACAAAATATCACGCATCATGCGGATCCCAGCAAAAGAACTTATGATAACAGGCCTGGTGGTGACTGCTGATAGATCCAAGGATAAAACATAACTAAAGAAAAGATTGATAGGACACGACATAGCAATTTCAAACCCCTCGGGAATACCTCCCACCCCAAACCTGGCAGGCTCGACACATGTCCGAGGCCCCCCCAACGAAAGCCAAGTGTTCCACCCAAAGCCAAGTGTTCCACCCACCCATGCGAAAGTCCTCCGGAGCAAGGGAGAGAAAAAAGAAGAGAGAGAGAGTGAGAGACGTTCTCCAACGTCGCCCAGAAACTCTCATCCAAGTCTCTTCTTTGTGCCGCAAACAAACAAAGGGAAAACAACGTAGGCTGTAATGGCACAGGATACGTTGAGGCTTGCTTCCCCATGCATCGACCACGAGGCCGGCTCCCCCGGAAGTACACCGGCGACGGCCAGGGTGCCCGGAAGGACATCTCACCACCGGTGGAGTGGTACGGCGTTCCAGAGGGACGAAATCTCTAGCCCTCGTGGTCCAGGACGTGGATGCCCCCGACCCGGCGGGCCCCATCGTCCCCTGGACCCACTGGGTGGTCGTCAACATCCCTCCCTCCCTCAAGGCCCTCCCTGAAGGCTTCTCCGGCAAGGAGGACGAACTCGGTGGCGAATACGCCGGCATCAAGGAGGGCACCAATGACTACAAGGTCCCCGGGTGGCGCGGCCCCAAGCCACCTTCGGCCGGCCACCACTTCCAGTTCAAGCTCTATGCCCTCGACGACCTGGTGCATCTCGGCAACAAGGTTTGTATATCTATGTACAAAGACCTCCTCGAGTTTTCATTTCAAATGATGATGAAGGCCAGGGCTTTAAGTCCCGTTAGTCTCAAGTATTGTTACTCGAGATGCGGAAAAATCAAGATACATAGCTTCGTTTCACCCGATTTTATTCCTTGAATGATTATAATTTTGATTGTTTAGCTATCATTTATCTCCGTTCCACCAACTGTTTTAGATTGTGCCTGTTATTTCTCATCATGGATAAGACGCAAAATTTTTTTTACAAGATTTGTGTTTGTGATGTTAGATATATTCATTTATCAACCTCTCGTGCATGCGCTGTTAAATCTGCCCATTTTCTATGGAATCTTTTGTAATGTGGTTGCATGTTGAAGACATTTTATCACGTTGGTGTGCATCAAAATTTGTGCTCTTTTTTTTGGAGTGAAATCTTTGTAGATATGGGCCCATGTACGATTCTAAAAGCATGAAACTTGTGCATTTTTATAGTGATAGAGGTGTTAATTATGTTGTCAAAGATTTGACAAAAAGTGTGTACCAAGACAAACATTTTGAGTTTTTTTTTTTAAGTTCAAAAAGAAGATGGAACAAAATCATTTCAACCCCTTGATAGGCAAATTGCCCTTGATTAGGTCTGAACAGAGAGAGGAACAAATAATAAAGAGGAGTGCATAGCATGATTATAAAGAACCTTGTCCGAGCTTCTGGATCTTGAGTTTATGAATCGATTCTCTGACAAGGTGAAGAGGTATCCACACAAGAATTTTTTTTTTAAAAAAAAAGTTTATTGGCTGTAGTTGGGGAATCCTAAAGCCTATATGGGTAAAACTTTAATACTTGGATATATAGTTGTCAGAAAACAATTCCATAATGCGGACTCCAGTCTTTGGAGAATTATCATGAGACAGTCAGTGAATGAAAATACAAACAAAATTCTTTTAGCATAAAATTTATTTATTTATTTTTGCTAGGTGTTTATACATCCCAAGCCCCCAACAAAACCATCTTTTCAATGGTTTTTTGAAATGTTACTTACGATTGTTGCAGGTAACCAAGGATAAGCTGTTGGGCTCAATTGAAGGACATGTCTTAGGAGAAGCAGAACTGGTGGCCATCTATTGAATACGCCGAAAGAAACCTTCTAATCATTTCCTTTTCTAGGCCCTTCTTTAAGCTTGTTGCGTGTTCTCTCTTTCTTGGATTTTCCTGCCATTTGTTTAGTCAATGTTGTGTTATGTTGAACATGTACGCTAATTTGAATAAGGAATGCTTTGATCTCCTTGTGTTTTGTATTGACCCATTTGCAGTTCTTCCCAACCCTTTCAGACACATCAAATATTTAGAAATAATGCCAGGATGGAAGTATGATAGTACAAATCTATATGGTCAATGAGCATATAAAAGCATTAAATACTATTTGTTAATTGTAAAAGAAGTGGCAGGAATTGAGATGCTGGAGGCCAAAGATAGATGGGCCATGTAATTGTGAAGTGCCTCAAATACAGAATTGAGGAGACTGAGTTGCTGCCTCTTCTTACAAAACTATCTTTGATGGTGTATGTGGTGCAGATGCATCTACGTGGGACTTGGATAATTACAGTGCAAGTAGTTTTTTTTTAAGAAAAAAATATTAGCTAAAATATAATTTTGGTTCTGAAACTTTCATTAAAAATTCATTTTAGTCCTCAAATTTTTTGTTATTGTAATTTACTCTTTCATGTTTAAAAATATTACATTCGTAACAACTTGTTATATGAGATCACCTAAATTTAGTAGAAATTTTTTATTCTATATGGTAAATTATTGAAAGCTTAATAGTTCATATATTTACATTATAGTGATGTCAGTTATTTTAATTAATTTTAATTAATTTTATCTAGTAAAACATCAAATATACAACATTCTTAATATAAAAAAATTAAAGAAACGAGTTCAAGGTCAAAATAAATTTTAAGTGAAAGTTTGAGGATTAGAGTATATTTTCACCTTTAATATTTTATCGAGCAAAGAGTTAGAAATAGATTTGAAAAAAGGGGAGCAAGGAGAGAGTTTCAAGAACATTTTTTTTTGTTTTGCTTTTGTCTTCTTGACACCTCACCCATTGGATGGTTTGAAGGAAATAAAAAAATATTTCATCAAAAATATAATAGAATAAACTAATAGATATTGCATTTCTAATTTCGCTCTTATTTTACTAATTATGAAAGGATATATGGCCTTTTATCATTACAAAGGGACTCTTTGCCTGCTAGAAACAAATACATATTGCTTAGTTCAAAGTACATAATAATGTATCAAGTTTTTATGCAATTAATTAATTTTAAGATGATGTTTGATTTTTCTGGAAATATCTTTTTTTTAAAGTGTCTCGTTGAAAAGATGTTAAGTTTAATTCCAACCCCTCGCCCCGCCCCCCCCCCCCCCCCCCCACCCAAAAAAAAAAAATCCTTAGATTCTTCATGACTCCAAGGATACTCTTTAGCCTTTTGAACTCTTCTTCTTTGAGCGATTTTATGAAGATATTAGCTACATAATTTTTTGTTAGAATATGAAAAAGTTGTACTTCTTTGTCTTTAATATAATTTCAAATAAAGTGAAATCTTGCATCGATATGCTTACTTTAATCATGAAAGACTGAATTTTTGATAAGTTGTATAGCTGATTTATTATCAACAAAAATATTGACGGACTCTTCTTGTGAAATATTCATTTATTGTAGAAGTCTTTGAAGCTATAGTATATAAAAATATAATTTTCTGCTGCAACATACTTCACTTCACAAAATAAGTGTAATAATTTATTGCTTCTTTGAAGATCATGTAAATGCCGCACCTTTAATATAAAAAGTAAATCTACTTGTACTTTTTTTATCATTAATTTCTTCAGCCCAATTGCAATCACAAAATCCAACCGGCTATATTGGGTTATTAGATGAATAAAAGATACCACAATCTTGTGTACCTTTGATATATTAAAGGATTCTTTTATGATAATTAAATGATTCATTCTTGTCATCTTCATGTAACCGACTTATAACTCCAACATTATAGAAAATATATGGTCTTGTATTTGTAAGATATCTTAAGCTTCCAATCAAACTTTTATGATATGTTGGAGGATCTCCTTCTCCATCTTTACTCAATTTAGGGTTATATTCAATTGGGGTGTTGCTAGAATTGAAATTCTTCATCTTGAATTTCTTCAAAAATTTTTTTGCATATTTGCTTTGTAAAATAAAATGTCATCATTTGATTAGTTGACTTCAATACCCAAAAAATAAGACATTAAGCCAAGATGCATCATCTCAAATTCTTTTTCACAAGCATAAGTTTGATTGTTTTTGGAATTGAATATTATTTCTCGCAGCACTAAACCTTTAGACCCATTTAAGAATTTGCAAGACTTAGTCTTACAAATTCTCAAATTGTCCTAGTGGACAGTTTGAGATTATTTTTTGTGATATGTTAGTATGCTATTAGTTATCATCGGTTGATATTGCGGTTTGTATTTTCTCATACGTTCTCCTAGTGTGGCATATATGCCACACATTTAGGAGAACATATGGAAAAATGCTGCTACAATTTTCAACGTAAACGATGATAACGAATAGCAGAATAATATATCATAGAAAATAATCTTGAATGGGATAGGGCCTTACCTTTTAGATTGAAGTGAAGGTGTAATTAATTTAGGACACTTGCATACTTGTGAAGTCTCACGAACTCCACGTGGCACGGCCTTGCAGGGCAGGACCTTAGCAGGGCCTGGCCTAATCAATTGGTTGCAATCATTAAAAATAAAATTAATTTATTTTTATAAAGTATTTAAATAGTTATTATTTACCTTAGATGTGTAAAATAAATAGAGTATTTATATAATTATTAATACTAATATAGTTTTAGGTTGTGGTTTTCTTAATGGTTTACTAGAAAATTATATAAGTTGGTCAAAATTGAGTGGGCCTCGCTCCTAGATGTATGCAAGGTTAAAAGATGGCTTGCTTAATCCATATTTTTTGAATGGATTGGAAGAATTATTGGATTTGTATGTAGCCAATATGAATGGATGGATGGGCCTAGGATTAGGTGCCCCTGCAACTTATATAGGTGTCAGAATAAAGCCTATAGGGATGTTGAAACTGTGAAGATGTATTTGTGTAAAAAGGGGTTTGTTCCTGGGTACGATATTTGGTAATGTCATGGCGAAACAGAGGAAATGGGTGCAGCTATCACAAGCCAACAAGTTTCAATTCCCGTTGATGAACCATGTGTAAATTTAAACAGATATGAAGAAATAGTGATGAATGCTTCGGGTAATGAATTCAATCAAAATACATTTATGAAAGAATCAAATCCAGATGCATAGCAATTTTATAATATGCTTCATGCTGCAAATTAAGAATTGTATCCTAATTGTGAGAGTCATTCCCAATTATCTATGGCTGCTCGATTGTTGAATATTAAGGCAGAACATCGATTATCAGAAAAGGCGTTCAATGCTGTAGCTGGATTAATAAAGGAAGTTTTGCTAAATGATAATGTTGTAGCAGACAGCTTTTACTCTACGAAGAAGTTATTACGTGACCTTGGGCTCTCGGTTAATAAGATCGATTGTTGCTTGAACAATTGTATGATATATTGGGTGAAGACTCAGACCTAAGATGTTGTAAGATTTATGGGCAATCGAGGTACACCAACGATGAAGGGGGAGCTAGTACAAGTAAGAAAAAGTGTGCCTTACAAGAGGATGCATTAATTTCCTCTTACTCCATAGTTGCAGAGATTATATAGATCTGAGGTTACAGCTGCTGATATGAGATGGCATGCCGAACATAAATCTAAAGAAGATGAAATGCGACATCCATCAGATTCAAAGCTTGGAAGCATTTCAATGAGAATCATCCTGATTTCGCCGAAGATATAAGGAATATGAGATTAGGTCTTTGTACCGATGGCTGTCAACCATTGGTCAAGCGGGCCAACAGTATTCATGTTAGCTTGTGATACTAATTATATATAACCTTCCTCCATAGAAATGCATAAAAGATACTGCAATATTTTTGACAGTTTTGGTTTCAGGACCATCAAATCCAAAGGAAAAGATTGATGTCTTCTTGCAACCATTGGTGGCCGAATTGAAAATGTTGTGGAAAACAAGAGTCATAGCCTACGACATTCCTATGAAATAAAATTTTATCATGAGAGCTGCTTTGATATGGATAATCATTGACTTTCTGGCACATGCAATGTTGTCTGGTTGGAGCACTGCTAGGCGTATGGCATGCCCTTACTGCATGAATGATTCTGATGCATTCATATTGCAGAAGAGTGGTAAGCAGTCATGGTTTGATAATCATAGAAAGTTTTTCCCTCCAAATAATCCTTATAGGCAGAACTTGATCGCCTTCTAGAAGAACAAAGCAGTCACAAAATTCGCCGAACCGATTAGGTCTGGCACATATATATTTTATACTATAGAGTATTTGGGGTTGATGTATGCTTTGGAAGCAGATGCAGATAGAGTAAATGGTCATATATGTAAAGAACACAACTGGAAGAAATAGAGTATTTTTTGGGATCTGCCATATTGGAGCACAAATCTCATCGATATAACTTGGATGTTATGCATATTGAGAAAATTTTCTTTGATAACATATTTAACACGGTGCTAAATATCCAGGAAAAACTAAAGACACTACAAGTTAAGAGAAGAACTTAATCAGTATTGCAAAAGAGCTGATTGAGAAGGAATGCTGATGGGACCTATCCTAAAGCCTGTTACACTCTGGATAGAAATTCATGAGAAGTTTTATGTAACTGGGCTAGAGGGTTAAAATTTTTAGATGATTATGCTTCAAATATCAGTAGGTGTGTCGACATGCATAAGCTCAAGCTATTTGGCATAAAGAGCCATGACTGCCATATTTTCATGCAACGGTTATTGTCTATAGCTTTTCGTGAGTTGCATCCATACCATGTGTGGAAGGCATTGACGGAGCTCAGCTTGTTCTTCAAGGAGTTATCTGTCGCAGTCATTACTTTGCATTAATGGCAAGACTTGAGGAGGAAATTCAAATTATTTTATGCAAGCTGGAGCGAATATTTTCTCCAAGTTTTTTTAACTCAATGGAGCATTTACTGGTTCACTTGCCTTACGAAGCAAGTATAGCTGGTCCGTGCAGTATTACTGGATGTATCCTTTCGAGAGGTAAATATCTTAATATATAATCAGTAGTATATGTTTACATTTCAAATTTTATTTCATTGCGAGAAAGTTGGTTTATTTTGATTTCTCACCTTTATATATAGGTACCTTAAGAAGTTAAAAAAATGTGCATAATAAGGCAAGGGTTGAAGGTTCTATACGCAATGCACACTTGGTTGAAGAAGTTTCAGCTTTTGCCTCTCATTACTTTGAGAGTTACGTCCACACGAGGAGCCAAAATCTTGGTCGTAACGATGACGTATGTGTGAACGAAGGAGAACTAATGACGGTAGAATATCAGTTTTTAAAGGTATCAGTCATTCATTTGAGAGGCAGAAGTCAAGAGATTTGAGTGATGTGGAGTATAATGCAGCATATTATTACATCCTAATGAACTGTAGAGAAGTCGATCCATACATTGAGTAAGTATATATTTCATGACTTTAAATTATAATATACCTCACTATTTAATTGCTAACAAAAGTTGTAATTGTTATCATCCCTTAAGGATGTTTTGTGATAGAAAATGACAGATAATCCCAACATCAGTCAAATTGCCATTGGACAGAAGTTAGAAACGGAGATCACTTACTGGTTTTATGAATATGTGAGTAGTATCACTCAATCAATTACAATAATGGCTTTTATTTTTTAAATTGGTTGTGAATAACTTATTACTTTGTAGGTAAACGGTCCATGGTTCACAACCGACAATATTTTATTAAATGTCTAGCGCAATGACCATTGAAGACGTATAAATTTTAAATTGAACGACTAGCATTTTCAAGAGGCATGCAGAACTCTGGAGTGTGTGTTAAAGGAGAAAGTGTTGGAGCAAATATGCAGGATTATTATGGAAAGTTAGTAGAGATGGTTGAAGTTGAATATCCCGGTTGGCCTATAAAACGAACTGTATTATTTCGTTGCGATTGGTTTGATCCGACAGTTCCTGTAGGTAAAAGGGTTCATAACGACTACAATCTAGTTGAAGTCGACCATCGGTGAAGATTGCAGAAATATGAACCATTCATCCTTGCATCCCAAGCTCAGCAAGTATTTTACTATGGATATCCAAGTTTGCGCAATGACAAGCATGATTGGTGGGCTGTTTCTAAAATCGTCCCACGTTTAGCAATCATATTAGACGAGAGTCTATCAAGTCAATCAACTAAGTGCCCTGCATTTCAAGAGGATAAGATGGAAATGCATGCAATTGAGGACGACACAAGGGCTTCTGAAACATCAGTTAGAGATCCAAATGGTGATGTCCAAGAAATTATGGATGCAAATTTTGGTTTCCGTCCAATGATAATGACATTGAATCACAATCCGATACGGCATCGGATGTTGAACCAATATTTGATGAAACAAATGATACTAATTAAACATAGAGGTTTATTCTATTTCAATTTATTTTTATATGTACTAAATTTGTACATATTCAATCATTATTCGTATTTATATTGCATGAATCTTTAGTATTTTCAGTATGTCAGGCCGAGATAGATCTTCCGCCGATGGATAGAGCGAGCAGGGACGTAGCCCTACCGCATCAGATCACTTCATGAGCATTAGAGATGGAGAGTTCAGATCTACAGCCTTTGAGTCTCATAGCCGATTGACACAGACCTCTAAGAGTTCTTCCTACGTTGGCCGCATTGTACTTCGACTGGATGCTGATAGGCAGTAAGTATATACTAATTGTAAATATGTTTATGTTTTAAAGTCAATTACTTATTAACCTGCATTTTTTATTCTTTTAACAGCTTTATTGAGCAGCATACTGTATCAAGCCGGATCAGCTCCATATTCCAGAGGCATGCTGATCCCACTAGCTACGATTGGCACCATGTATCTGCGGCCATGAGGGAGTTTTATTTTTTAAAGTTTCAGGTAAACTTATTAAATATAATTTATCATTTATATAAAATTTTTTAATCTTAATATATTCTTAAACTAACTGTTTATTTTAATACAGAAAAAGTTTACATGGGACCCTGCCATCCATGATGCCGTTAGGGCAGCATTGAATGCTCTTGCGGCACGCCGATACTCCAACATGCTTCATTGTTGGAGGAAATCAAGTGAGCATCCTGTGCATGTGCCAGAGGGTATTTGGCATGACTAGGAGCAGGTGTGGCAGTCTAAGGCCTGGCAAAGGAGGTCTGCATCAGCCATCATGAATCGCTGATCTGAGAAGGCCGGTCGCGGCACGAGTCTCTCCTGCCACATTGCGGGATCCATTTCGATTCAGGAGCACAAACGTCGTATGGTAAGAAACATAAATAATTTAATTACTAATTTAATCATTTACAAATACTTACATTTATATTATTTCTTCTGCTTTTATAGTCTGAGCAGGAGGGTAGAGATCCTGGTGAGTTTCGCCTATTCAGGACGACCCACACCATGAAGGATGGTACCTGGGTCGATGCACGATCACAAGAGGTTACGGTAAGAAATTAGTCTTATGTTGTACTGCTTAATTTATAAACCTTTATTCAGATTCGTTTAATGATTCATTTATCGTTGATTCTATAATTCAAAGGCACGAGTCGAGAAGCTTCAGTCCCAGGCATCGCAGGTTGACTCCACTGATGGGGGGCCGCCCATCGAACTCTCACCACAAGAGAGTCGATGTGTGTTTTTGAAAGTTGTTGGTGCCCAATCACGAGACCGTAGGTCTGGGCGCTAAAGCTTCTAGATATTTTTTTGGCTCTAGTTCGCACTATTCTGACGATATTCCTTCTGATCGTTTAGACGTCGAAGATCTATTACGAAGGAGATTCGGCAAGAGGTTCGGCAAAAGCTTACAGACATGAGAGAGCAGATGCATCAAATGCAATATTTGGTTCGTCAAATGTCGCAGGGTTCATTCCAGCCTCCGCAGCCTTCCCGTGATCATTATAGTGCAGATTCTTGATGTATTTTTTTCTACTTATGTTTTGTATATCAAAATTTATAAGTATTAATATATTAAATTTTATATATTTTTAAAAATTTTGTGATGAATGTTTCGATCAATATTTGAATGCAATGAAATTTAAACAATTTAATTTTATTTTAAAAAATTAATTAGCTATTGCGATAAAAAATTTTCATCATAATTTTTTTAAAAAAATTAAATTATAATTTTGCGACGCATTAGCGACATAAATTACATCGCAATATTGTGACTCATTTTTTGGCATCGCAATACTGCAACGCATACAAATGCATCGCAATACTTGAATGCGACGACGCACTTGAATGCGTCGCAAATTTTTCGATGCCAAAAAATGCATCGCAATATTGTGAAGCATTTGTATGCGTCATAATATTGCAACGCATGCAAATGCGTCGCAATTTTGCGACGCATTCAATTGCGTTGCAATATTGCGATGCCAAAAAATGAGTTACAATATTGCGACATAATTAGTCGCAAAATTGCGACGCAATTTGGAATCGTGAATGCGTCGCTAAATTGCGACGCATTATCTTTGTCGCAAAATAGTGACTCATTATTTTATATCGCAATGTCGTCGCTAAATAGTGACGGATTGCTATTTGCAACGAAATTTATAGCAATGGTCAAAATGCGTCGCTAAATCCATTTAGCGACGCATTTTGGCATCGCTAAAATGAATTTTTCTTGTAGTGGCATTCTCAAGAAATTCAACATGGAAAGTTGTAATATTATGGAAACACTTTTTGTGGTAAATGTAAAGTTGATGAAAAAAGATGAAAGTAGTGGAACCAATACACAATTATACATAAACATTATTGAAAGTTTATTATATCTAACAATTACAAGGTCAGATATTATGTTTGCATCAAGTTTACTTTCTAGATTTATGCAAAACTAAGTAAGATTTACTTTGGATAAGCAAAAAAAGTCTTGAGATACATTAAAGGTACTAAAGATTATGGGATTATGTATGAAAGAAACAAGGATAATATTGTAAAGTTATTTGAGTTTTGTGATAGTGATTGGGCTGGAAGCATTGATGATATAAAATGCACATCAGGTTATGTATTCTTTTATGGATCGGTGTCATATTTTGGGCATCCAAAAAGCAAGATATAGTAGTACTATCATCTTCTGAAGGTGAATATGTTTCAACTACTTTAGCAGCATAACAAATAATTTGGTTGAGAAGAATACTTGAATATATGAGTCAGAAGCAAGAAGAAACTATAATACTATTATGTGACAATAAGTCTACCATTTTATGACAAAGAATCCTATATATCATAGCCACACCAAGCACATCAAAATTAAGTACCATTTCATAAGAGATGTGGTAAAAGAAAAAGAAGTTGAAGTCAAGTATGTGAAAACTCAAGACCAAATGGCAGATATCTTCACCAAAGCATATCCAAGGAGAAATTCATTCACTTTAGAGATCTCATGGGTATCCAAAAATAACCATTAAAGAAGAGTGTTAAAATATAATAATTTTTAATTCTTAGTATTTTATTTTATTATTTTTAGTCCGTATTAGGCCTATACATAGTTGGGCCTATTTTATTATGCTTTGATGTTGTAGCTTCATATGGATAAGAGGCATTATGTTTATCCGTAGAACTAGAAACAATATTTTTGGTAGTGGTGTGCTTATGAAATCCTAGTTTTATTTTTTTCTTGACAAAAATTTTTTCTCTATCCAGATTTTTTCTTCAAAAATAATGTGTTGAAAATAACAGTTACAGCCCAATAAGTAAGAGGGAAGAGCCAATCAACCTCACATTCTCTTGAAAATGAAAAACTAGAAATGCATTCGTGGTCGTGTGTGTGGTGCAAAAAAGATAAGAATATCTTTGATGTTGTTACAAACTTGGGTCAAATCTGCCCATGATGGGTCAAACCTAACCCGTATGTATCCATTTATTTTGTCCACTTACCCGATGGTTAACAGGGTAGTGGGTGGTTGTGAAAATGGATATGGTTCTCGGTTATAAGAACGAGGGGATCGACTGTTGTTTTATTTTTCAGAATAAATACAACTCTTCCACTTGACAAAAGATAATCTCAAGAAAATAGATAAACTTGGAAGATGATCATGGAGGCATTTAATCTGTGAAATCAAAGTGTGGTTCATCTCGTAATCATACTTGGATCAGGCAAGATCATCTGAGAAAGAGGACAAATACGATCCACTTCATCTAACGAGGTTTGAATTTAAATTGTTATTTTAAATCTAACATTGGTTTCAGAGCTTTTTGTTTTGGTTCTCTTTCTCGCATTATGAGCATGCTTTAGTAATTAGTTTGCTTTCTGATAACGATGGAGAAGAGATTCAGAAGATAAGATAAAATCAGGTTCTATGCATGTATAATGTAGTTAGTAAATAGTAAGGATCTGATAATAATAAAAAAAAGGGTATGCAACGGATAAGATAGAATCAAATTCTCTTTCTATCGCTCTAGAAAATGCATCCATAAGTTCCTTGAAATTGCTGGCATCGGGTTTTGGAAAAAATCTCTGGGTCCTTGATAAATTTTTTTAACCGCTAATATCAGGATTTTGAATGCGATTGATGAAACTGTATCTAGACTCCCTTCCAATGTTCGGTAGCCGAGCTCAGTAGCGTGAGTTTGTGACCCGAGCGGGGGCACTTAGTGGTTAGGACGATGGGTGTTGCTCTTTGGGTTTGGTTGCATGTAACGCTCGCTGGCTCGCTCGTTTCAAGTTGGATAGTGATTCTGAGGCTTGAGCGAAAGCCTGGGTCTCACCTATCCTAAAGAGGAGAAAGAGAGCACTCCATTATTGAGGGTTCTTACTCCTTCCAACAAGAATTATAGCAAGGCTAGGCTGGAATTTTGTTAGAGCCAAGAAGTTTGTTAGAGGTTTCTGTTGACTAACAGCAAATAGATAGATATTTAGTAGGTCTCGGCCCCCGAGTTTCGTAGGAGCATGCGTCGCACTAACGTCCATCAAGATGTTGCTTTGTGTCGCACTAATTCATTAATTAGCATTTTTTTTCTTTTTTATGCCTATCTTCCTTATCCACGAAGGTAATAAATGACTCCAAGGAATCGCCGGTTTGGGCACCGCATCTCTGCGGTTAAGGCCCGGGGGATTTTTCAGAGTCAAACAAGACCCAGGCGCTTCAACTTTAACCCTCTGTTTGGATGGAGAGAAAACTAGGGAGGAAAGAAAACTAGGAGGAAAATAGGAGAGAAAATGAAATTTATCTTGTTTGAATGGAGAGGTCGGGAGGAAAGAAAACTAGAGGAGAAAACGGTGGGCCCCACATAAAAGTTTTCTCTCCGAAACCGGAGAGATTTCGGAGAGAAAACTCAAAAGTGCTCTTCTTTTTTTTTCATTCCAATATTGACCCTTCCAAAAAAAACTACCGATGCATTTTTTAATCATCTATAATAAGGATATTATTGTCATTGCTTCTATTTTTCTCTCACTCATCCAAACATAAAAGTCAAACATAAAGACCAGATGTTTTATCTTTAAGGCCATGAATGGTGGGAAATAATAACTGCCACCAAACCCTACTATTCCCCTTCTATTTGACGAGGGTCCAATGGGCCCAACCCAATAAAATGGTAGGAAATAAAAATAATCCAGTGAAGTTGTGCAAGAAAACAAGAAAGAAATTAAAACAAAATAAAATAAAATAAAAAGGAAAAGGAGATTTAGATTAGTTTTTTTTTTATTTTGGATCGATCGCTATTGTATTTTTTTTTGGAATAGATTAAGCTGGTTACGTATTGGTATGTCAGTTTTGTATTGACCATTTTTTTTATTTTGTTAAATAAGATCTCTATTCTAAATGGCAAAATGATTACAATGATGACACGCCGTGACGTAAGGTGAAACGAGCTACGGGAGAGGATCCAGGGACTGAGATATCATACAGGAGATAGCTTACGAGAGCATATCAAAAAGCTTGATTGTCTTATAAAACACCTAGAGGAACAAGCTTTTTCAGTACTGGACAATTATAAGATATGGGCATTGGATCACTCGCTCTCATTATATTTTTTCGAAGTCCTGCGCAACATTTGGGATTGCTTTGAGGAGCGTATCTATTATAGGGATTTGGTTTCTCATTTGCTAAACCATGTTGATATGCTGAGTAGGTGTGACTCTGATGAAGAAGATGACATTATCGAAAATGAGGATCCATCACCTCTTATTGAGCTTCAAATAGATGATGTTTTAGAGTTGAACAAGAAACCCAAACATGGATACTTAATATTTGGACTCTGTGTTATCCTTGTTAGAGTTCTTGTGGCTTGTTACTTATATTGATTATGTTGTAAACATAGTTAAAGCTTGTATAGTTGCTTGTCTTATTTGAACACAATGTTTACTATGTCATTTGCTTGCTTATACGAATTATGAATGTCATATGCAATTAAATTGTCTTATATGTGAATATGATAGATATTAATTGTATTTTGAAGTGAATCAAGAGATAAAAGATAAGACTTGTGATTATGAATGATGGGTGGAAAGCATAGCGACCATCTGATTTTATAACATAAGTTAAGTCTTTCGCTCGTTGATCAAAACTTGGGACAATAACTAGACATGTGTTATGCTGAAACTAAATGAAATTTGTTAAATTAACTGTAGATCATGGCTTCGAAAAATATAATTGCTGACCTGAACAAAGGTGATAAGAAACTCAATGGCGAGAATTATCATTGTTGACGCCAAGTTACCTTCTTCAAGCGCCGGGGAAAACGGACGTCCTCCTCGCTGGACTTCCTGCAAGAAAAGTCCTCGGAGACCGGATGCTATGGTGGGGACCCTCTAACGCTCAAGTTAGTCACTTGGGGATAGACTAGAACTTGCTAGCCGAAGAGGCTAAAGAGTTAGGGTTTTACTAAGAAGAAGAAGACTAGAAAAACTTAGTTTTCGAGAGAGCCACTTACAGTGAGAGGTTGGTCTTTTATACCTTCTCAGAGACCTACCTTTCCGTCCCGGAAGATTGCTGATTTCGGAGAGCCTCGTGTGATAACAGACAAAAAGGTGAGGCTCGACACTGAGGGGTCGTACCATCACCGTGCGCGCCAAAGGCATCCTACGTTACCTGTCAGTATGACTTCACAGGTGTCTGGCAACCACGGTTGCATTTGGTGCGCGCCGTTGCTTGACATGACCGCGCACAGTTGCAAGTGGTGGTGAATCGTACTTCATAATGGGGCATGGTCAAGCACAGTGATACATGCAATGTACCATACACCGTTATGAGGTATGGTCGCTAGCAGCCACGGGCGCACGATGGGCCACGTGGGCATGCCAGGTGGCCCGAAGTTGTCGTTTGGTTCGAAGGCCGATTCATGTACTGAGCGTTGCTCCCGCGCCCTGAGACCGAAGGGGGTCTCGGGGGTGAGATGATTTTTGTGCACCCCGAGACCAGAGGGGGGTCTCGGGGTTGAGATGCAGTGACCTCACCCCGAGCCAGAGGGGGTCTCGGGGGTGAGATGATGCTTGTGCACCCCGAGA
>UESW01004008.1:248160-272957 GCA_900491605.1 Calamus simplicifolius
CATTGGGCAGAGCGGGTCCTCTCTCCAGTCTTCATGCCCGAGGTCCTGGAAGAGCTTAGCCACCTGAAGGCGGGTATGTTCTTCCGGGAGTCCTACGCGGCCCTCGTCAGAGTAAGTGGTCCTGCCACCTTTGCTTCTATATTTCTCCCTTTTTTTTTTTTTTTTTACTCAGAGCTTGCATGCAGCTTGCACACTCCCTAAGGGCTGCGAGGGAGGTGATTCATGGTGGGAAGGCCCTTTTGCACGAGGCACAGAAGGAGGCCAAAGAGGCCCGGCATCGCGCGGAGGCGGCCGAGGGGGCCCTAGAGTCGGCCAAACCGCTCAGGCCGATAAAATAAGGGCTGCTGAGAGCCAAGCGAAGATCGAGGCCAACCGTCTGTGGGCGGCGCTCCACCAGATGACGGAAGCTGAAAATGCCGTGATAGCCAGAGACCTGCACATCTATGAGCTGACCCGGGCCATCCAAGAAATTGAGGGTCGGGCAACCGCGGCTGAGAAGAGAGTAGGGTCGGTCGAGGATAAGGCAAGGGCAGCGGAGGAGAAGGCAACGACAGCGGAGGAAAAGGCAAGGGCAGCGGAGGAGAAGGCGAACCAAACCGAGGAGGAGGTGAGCCGCGCCCAAGTGGCTGAGAGGGCTGCAGCGGCAGCCCTCGCCGTGGAGGAAGGAGTTCGGGCCGTTGAGGTGGAAGCCGCCATCGTGGCCAGGACCGTCGGAATCATAGAAGAATACAAAGCGTCCGAGCGCTTTGCAGATGACCTGGCGGAAGCCTCGACGGCGGTGTTTCTTCAAGGGTTCCAGCACGGGAAGGAGAAAGTTGCTCGGGACTTGAGCTTTCCTCAAGCCCTGGAAGTCGAACTAGATCACCTCTCAGTTTTGGCCCCCTCCGATGATGAGCCCGCGCCGGCTGAACTGTGAGCCTCCATTTATATTTTATTTTTGTAAGTCGACTATGTCGGCATTTTGTAATCACTTTAAATTAATGAAACATCTTTTTCCTCCAAGATAAATTATCTATCTGTGACCCTTATCCCAAATTCATTGGTTAATAATGCACGACCTCTTGGTCCTATTAGTGCCAGGGGATAACTCTCAATTCATGCGTGAATTACCCCATCTTAGCCATCTAGGACCAAACCTCGAGGCTAGGAAGGATAGGCTTCCTGTGGTTGAGGCACCGGACTTTGGAGGTTGAAGTAGGCGGGTTCCTAAGGACTAATGGCACACCGATCTTCCAGGGGTATGGTGGGCCTTGTGCCTGGCTGGCACATGGCTTTAGGTGCCGACGAGAGTCAGGCTTTTACCTGGCTAGCCCAGGCTTTAGGTGCCGATGGGTGTCGGGCTTTATGCCTGGCTGGTCCAGGCTTTAGGTGCCGACGGGGTTCGGGCTTTATGCTTGGCTGGTCCAGGGCTTTAGGTGCCGACGGGGTGTCACTGGTCCAGGGCTTTAAGTGCCGACGGGGTCGGGCTTTATGCCTGGCTGATCCAGGGCTTTAGGTGCCGACGGGTGTCAGGCTTTATGCCTGGCTGGTCCAGGGATTTAGGTACCGATGGGGGTTGGGCTTTATGCCTGGCTGGTCCAGGGCTTTAGGTGCCGACGGGTGTCGGGCTTTATGCCTGGCTGGTCCAGGGCTTTAGGTGCCGATGGGTGTCGGGCTTTATGCCTGACTGTCCAGGGCTTTAGGTACCGACGGGTGTCGGGCTTTATGCCTGGCTGGTCCAGGGCTTTAGGTGCCAACGGGAGTCGGGCTTTATGCCTGGCTGGTCCAGAGCTTTAGGTGCCACGGGTGTCGGGCTTTATGCCTGGCTGGTCCAGGGCTTTAGGTGCCGACGGGTGTCAGCTTTATGCCTGGCTGGTCCAGGGTTTTAGGTGCCGATGGGTGTCGGGCTTTATGCCTGGCTGGTCCAGGGCTTTAGGTGCCGATGGGTGTCGGGCTTTATGCCTGGCTGGTCAGGGATTTAGGTGCCGATGGGTGTCGCTGGTCCAGGGCTTTAAGTGCCGACGGGGGTTGGGCTTTATGCCTGGCTGGTCCAGGGCTTTAGGTGCCGATGGGTGTCGGGCTTTATGCCTGGCTGGTCCAGGGATTTAGGTGCCGACGGGGGTTGAGCTTTATGCCTGGCTGGTCCAGGGCTTTAGGTGCCGACGGGTGTCGGGCTTTATCCTGGCTGGTCCAGGGCTTTAGGTGCCGACGGGTGTCGGGCTTTATGCCTGACTAGTCCAGGGCTTTAAGTACCGACGGGTGTCGAGCTTTATGCCTGGCTGGTCCAGGGATTTAGGTGCCGATGGGGATCGGGCTTTATGCCTGGCTGGTCTAGGGCTTTAGGTGCCGACGGGTGTCGGGCTTTATGCCTGGCTGGTCTAGGGCTTTAGTGCCGACGGGGGTCGGGCTTTATGCCTAGCTGGTCCAGGGCTTTAGGTGCCGACGGGGTTGGCTTTATGCCTGGCTGGTCTAGGGATTTAGGTACCGACGGGGGTCGGGCTTTATGCCTGGCTGGTCCAGGGCTTTAGGTGCCGACGGGTGTCGGGCTTTATGCCTGGCTGGTCCAGGGCTTTAGGTGCCGATGGGTGTCGGGCTTTATGCCTGACTGTCCAGGGCTTTAGGTGCCGATGGGGTTGGGCTTTATGCCTGGCTGGTCCAGGGCTTTAGGTGCCGACGGGAGTCGAGCTTTATGCCTGGCTGGTCCAGAGCTTTAGGTGCCGATAGGTGTCGGGCTTTATGCCTGGCTGGTCCAGGGCTTTAGGTGCCGACGGGTGTCAGGCTTTATGCCTGGCTGGTCCAGGGTTTTAGGTGCCGACGGGTGTTGGGCTTTATCCTGGCTTGTCCAGGGCTTTAGGTGCCGATGGGTGTCGGGCTTTATGCCAGGCTCCAGGGCTTTAGGTGCCGATGAGTGTCATTGGTCCAGGGCTTTAAGTGCCGACGGGAGTTGGGCTTTATGCCTGGCTGGTCCAGGGCTTTAGGTATCGACGGGTGTCGGGCTTTATGCCTGGCTGGTCCAAGGATTTAGGTGCCGATGGGGGTCGCTTTATGCCTGGCTGGTCCAGGGCTTTAGGTGCCGACGGGTGTCGGGCTTTATCCTGGCTGGTCTAGGGCTTTAGGTGCCGATGGGTGTCGAGCTTTATGCCTGCTAGTCCAGGGCTTTAGGTACCGACGGGTGTCGGGCTTTATGCCTGGCTGGTCCAGGGATTTAGGTGCCGATGGGGTCGGGCTTTATGCCTGCTGGTCTAGGGCTTTAGGTGCCGATGGGTGTCGGGCTTTATGCCTGGCTGGTCCAGGGCTTTAGGTGCCGACGGGTGTCGGGCTTTATGCCTGGCTGGTCCAGGGCTTTAGGTGTCGACGGGTGTCGGGCTTTATGCCTGGCTGTCCAGGGCTTTAGGTGCCGACGGGGTCGGGCTTTATGCCTGGCTGGTCCAGGGCTTTAGGTGCCGATGGGTGTCGGGCTTTATGCCTGGCTGGTCCAGGCTTTAGGTGCTGATGGGTGTCGGCTTTATGCCTGGCTGGTCCAGAGCTTTAGTGCCGATGGGGTCGGGCTTTATGCCTGGCTGGTCCAGGGCTTTAGGTGCCGACGGGTGTTGGGCTTTATGCCTAGCTGGTCCAGGGCTTTAGGTGCCGACAGGGGTCGGGCTTTATGCCTGGCTGGTCCAGGGCTTTAGGTGCCGAGGGGTTGGGCTTTATGCATGGCTGGTCCAGGGCTTTAGGTGCCGACGGGTGTCGGCTTTATGCCTGCTGTCCAGGGCTTTAGGTGCCGATGGGTGTCGGGCTTTATGCCTGGTTGGTCCAGGGCTTTAGGTGCCGACGGGTGTCGGGCTTTATGCCTGGCTGGTCCAGGGCTTTAGGTGCCGACGGGTGTCGGGCTTTATCCTGGCTGGTCCAGGGCTTTAGGTGCCGATGGGTGTTGGCTTTATGCCTGGCTGGTCCAGGGCTTTAGGTGCCGATGGGGTCGGGCTTTATGCCTGGCTGGTCCAGGGCTTTAGGTGCGGGGTTGGGCTTTATGCCTGGCTGGTCCAGGGCTTAGGTGCCGACGGTGTCGGGCTTTATGCCTGCTGTCCAGGGCTTCAGGTGTCGATGGGTGTCGGGCTTTATGCCTGGCTGGTCCAGGGCTTCAGGCAAAAGAACTCAGGAGCTAAAATTGAAATTCGTTAATTAGAATGAGGGGCGAAGGCCCAAAAGAATACAGGCATGGTATTTAATGTGAGAGGAGAAATGCGCTACTGATAATACCGACGAAGGTTGTCTGCATTCCATGTCCGAGGAAGTGGCTTCCCATCAAGCTCTTCAATCTTGAAAGCTCCGTGACGGAGTGTCTCGGCGATCCGATAGGGTCCTTCCCAATTTGGGGCTAGCTTGCCCCCTCCGTCGGCTTTGGGACTTCAGCCCATCGGAGGACCAGGTCTCCCGGCAAGAAAGTCTTGGGATGTACGCAGGCATTGTAGTATATCTGGCAGCTCATTGTCGATAGACCGCCATCCGCAACCGCGATCGGTCCCGCACCTCCTCCACCAGGTCAAGGCTGGCCCGCAGCCGGTCCGAGTTATCTTTCTCTTCATACGACTCCACCCGAGGACTCGGGGAGCCTATCTCCATTGGGATAATAGCTTCGGACCCGAAAACCAGGCTAAATGGAGTCTCTCCGGTAGGGGCTCGTGGCGTTGTATGATAGGCCCATAGCACATTGTGAAGCTCCTCCACCATCGCCCTTTGCAATCATCCAGCCGGGTTCTCAATTCTTGGAGAATGATGCGATTGGTCACTTCGGCCGTGCCATTAGTCTGGGGGTGTCCGACGGAAGTGAACCTCTGGTGGATGACAAGTTCGGTGCAGAACTCTCGAAAAGGCGCATTATCAAACTGCCGACCATTGTCGGTGACTAAGGTATGGGGTAGCCCGAACCGGCATATGATGGACTTCCAAAAGAAGGATCTCACCTTGTTTTCAATAATTTTAGGAAGGGCTTCGGCTTCAATCCACTTGGTGAAGTGATCAACGGCCACCAGGAGGAACTTGCGCTATCTGGAGGCCGGAGGGAATGGTCCCAAGATATCCATACCACACTGAGCGAATGGCCAAGGTGCACCAAAAGGGTCAGCTGAGACGGGCTGTCGCTGAATATTGGCGTGGCACTGGCAGCTATCACATTTCTTGACAAGCTCGGCCACGTCTTCCTTCATGGTCAGCCAGTAATATCCCTATCGTAAGGCCTTGTAAGCTAGGGCTCTGCCCCCAGATGACTTCCACAAATGCCTTCGTGGGTCTCCTGCAAGATGTAATCTGCTTCAGCTGGCCCAACGCACTTGAGGACTGGGTATGAAAATGACCTTCGATAGAGCCTCCCGTCCATTATCAGGAACCTTGGAGCCCGCCGCTTGAGTAATCTAGCTTCTGTGGGGTCCTCGGGAGAGTGTCGTCGGTCAAATATCGTACATAGACGTCCATCCAAGAGGGCCCCTGCTCAACTGGCAATGCTTCTTCCGCCACTTCAATGCTTGGGGCCTGCAGGTGCTCCACATACGTTCTTCCCAGGGTCCCGTCGGCCGAGGTGGCTAGTCGGGATAATGCATCAGCCATAGCGTTCTCCGCCCGGGGAATGTAGCTGACATGAAAGTAGGAGAACCGAGAGGCCTAGGACCGCACCTCGCTTAAGTAGCGTGACATGGTTGGGTCTCTGGCTTCATACTCCCCAGCAACCTACCCAGAGACAAGCTGGGAATCTGTGAAGGCTCTCAGACGCTCCGCTCCAAGCTCCTTGGCCAGTTTCATCCCCGCCAGCAGGGCTTCGTACTCCGCCTGGTTATTGGTAGCTGAGAATAAAACCGGAGGGCATACTCTACTACCTCCCCCTCGGGGCTTGCGAGGATAAGTCCAGCTCCGCTTCCTTGAGAGTTTGCCGCCCCATCCACATGTAGGATCCACTCTTCTCCTTCGCTCCCTCCGTCGGGGTGGCTCCATGCGCACCTCCGGATGCGACTCTTCATGGCCCTCCTCAGTCCAGGTACACTCGACCAAAAAATCAGCTAATACTTGGGACTTCATGGCAGACCTTGGCCGGATGGACAAATCAAACTCGCTCAGCTTAACGGCCCACTTGACTAACCGTCCCGAGGTGTCAGGACGGGATAGAATAGTTCAGAGAGGTTGGTCCGTGAGCACCACGATGGGGTGAGCTTGGAAATAGGGTCGGAAGCGCTATGCGGAGACCACCAAGGCGAAGATGATCTTCTCAGTTCTGGTGTATCTGGTCTCGGCATCATGAAGTACCTTACTGTGTAATAGACTGGCCTCTGCATTCCATCAGCATCCATACGTACGAGCACAAAGCTGACGGCCTCGGGGAGGCTGCCAGATACAGAAGAGCTCTCCCCGCTCCTTGGCTTGGACAGTAATGGGGGAGTGGATAGAAATTGCTTCAACTCTCGAAGGCATCCTGGCACTCCTTTGTCCATTCGAAGCCGTTGACCTTACATAGCACCTTGAAGAAGGGCAGGCATCTCTCCGTGATCTTGACATGAAGCGACTCAGGGCTGCCACCCTCCGGTCAAGCGCTGCACCTCTTTTTTGTTAGCCGGGGCCTCATATAGGATGGCTCGGATCTTGTCAATATTGGCTTCGATCCCGTGCTGAGTCACCATGAAGCCCAAGAACTTGCCCGCTGCAACCCCGAAGGCACACTTGTGGGGGTTCAGCCTCATCCGATATTGGCGCAGGTTGCTGAAGGTTTCCGCAAGATCAACGATGTGGTCGGCCGCATGGGCGCTCTTGGTCAACATATCATCCACATACACCTCATGTTGCGCCCAATCTGGCCCTCAAAGACCTTATTCATCAACCTTTGATAAGTTGCCCCGGCATTCTTCAGCCCAAACATCACTTTGTAGTAGTAAATTCCTTTTTCGGTGACAAAGGAAGTGGCCTCTTCATCAGCTGGGTCCATCCTTATTTGGTTGTACCCCAAAAATGCATCCATGAAGCTAAGGGCTTCGTGCCCGGATGTAGCATCCACTAGCTGATCGATCCGGGGCAGTGGGAAGCTATCCTTGGGGCACGCCTTGTTGAGATCGGTGAAGTCCACGCACATCCTCCAGCTCCCACTGGCCTTACGCACCATCACGACATTCGCCAGCCAGTCGGGTAGTGCACTTCATGGATATGACCGGCCCCAAGAGCTTTCGCACCTCTTCGTCCATAGCCTTCTGTCTATCTGAGGCAAAACTTCTCTTCTTTTGTTGAATGGGTCGGCACTCAGGCTTGATGTTGAGCCGATGGGTGATCACCTCCTTAGGGATGCCCGGCATGTCCGACGCCGACCAGGCGAAGATGTCATCGTTGGCTCACAGGAAAGCGAGGAGCCGATCGCGGGCCTCCTCCGGGAGCGAAGCTCCGATGCGGATCGTTCTTGCTGGGTCCTCCCCGAGAGGGAAGGCCAGTAGACGCTCACCGGTTCTCCTCTCCTCTCCAGGTCCCGGGGGTCCAACACCTCTGGCGGGCGCAGGCATCACCTTCTGGGACCTGGAGACATGTGGCAGCAAAGCGGGGGCGGGTTCTACTCCCCCCACATCTCTCCGACCCCTCCTCTGGCGGGAAACCTCACAAGGAGCCTTTTAGTAGAGATGACGGCGTCCAAGAGGTTGAGTCCGGGCCTTCCGAGGATGGCATTGTAGGCAAGGGGCACCCGACCACTAGGAAGCTCATGAGGACCATGCTTTGGCGCAGGGCCATGCCAGCCATAACAGGAAGGGTGATCTCCCCCTCAACTTGCACGGAGTCTCCTGTGAACCCCATCAAGGGCGTGGTGACAGGTCGGAGCAGGTCAGATGATAAACTCATGCGAACAAAAGCATCGTAATTCAAAACGTTCACCGAGCTCCCGCTATCGACCAAAATTCTTTTTACAGGGTGTTTGGCTATCGTCATGGACACGACGACACTATCATCATTTTCATTAACTACCCCCTCTAAGTCCCTTTTAGAAAAAGGGATTACAGAGTCTAACTCCCCCTCCTCTCTCGGCCTTTTGGGCGGTCCACCTGCCCCCCAGGAAATCATTGCCACATCTTCTTAGTTGGAGCGTTGTCGATCATCGGCGGTGGGGCGCTGATGGGCCAGGAACTCCCGGGTTGTTCCTCTGGACGAACTTTCCCAGGTGGCCTTGTTGGATAAGGTCTTCTATAGCCTTCTTCAGCTGGCGACAGTCGTTAGTGTCATGGCCGTGATCCCGGTGATAACGACAGTAGAGGTTCTTGTTGCGAGGGATCTTCGGGTTTATTGGAGGAGGGCGCTGAAGATAAGGCTCCCCTTCAATCTCGAGCAAGATCTGTGATATCGGGCGAGCAGTGGGGTGTAGGGTCCATCTCTTGGTGCAGGGGCTCGGGGACTGTTGTCTGGCTGGTGAGGGCTCAGGTCTTCTGGGCAGCTTCGACAGGTTCGATCGGACCGGTTTCTTGGAGATGCTCCCACTAGCCTTGCGTCGGGAGGAGTCGGCCTCGTCAGCTCGAATGTATTTCTGGGCCCGGGTCAAGAGCTCGGCGTAGGAGCCGGCGGCTTCTTGTCAAGAGAGTACGCAAGAGACGAGCAAAGCCCTCGCTTCAAGGCCAAAGTGGCCACTGAGTCTTCAAGATTGTAAACTTCCAGGGCAGCCTCCTTGAACCGAGCGATGTAGTCCCGAAGGGACTCGCCACCTTTTGCTGGACGGAGAAGAGGCTATCGGCTACCCTTGGAATCTTCCTGCAGGCATCAAAGTGGGCCAGGAAGGCCCTCTCCAGCTGACGGAAGGAGTCGATACTTCGCGGCGGCAGGCGGGAATACAGGCTCGGGCAGCTTTCTTCAAGGTGGCTGGGAAAGCGATGCACATGAGCGAATCGGTTGCCCCCTGGACCTGCATAAGAACCTTGTAACTCTCCAGGTGGTCCAGGGGGTCTGTGGTCCTATCATAAGGGTCCAACTGAGGAAGATGAAACCGAGTGGAGATAGGCTCCTCCATGATGCGGCGAGACAGCGGTGGGCGGCTGTCATAGTCTGTCTCTAGAGGGTTAGTAATCCGGCGGCTGAGCTCTTCCAACCGCTGGTTGTACTCATCAAGTTTTCTCTCCGCCCGGCGGGCTACCCCGCCATCGAAGGACCCCTCCCTCGAAGAGTCTGAGGAAGAGGAGGGGCGGGGGGGAGGCCGACGGGGACGCTCCACTTCCTTCTCATGCCGTCGCTTGGGGGACGCGCTGACACGGCGAGAGGGCGAGCGGAGCCGCTTGAGGCCTCGCGGCTGTGAGGCTTAGGTGAAGTGCGGTGAGGGCAGGCTTCTCGGGCAGAAGACCTCCTCCGAATTGAGTGCTGACTGGGCTGAGGACTCCTAGCACCGATGGGAGGGGTTCTGGTTGCCGTGCAATCACCGCCTGATGTTGCAGGCCTTGGACCATTGTGGCCAAGGATTGAACTTGCGCGGCAAGAGCAGCAAACCGATCTTCCTGAAGTTGCTATACCGGTGCTGGTGCAGGTGCATCGGCTGGAGGGGCTGAGGGGCCAGCTGCGGGCTGATCAGCCCTTTGACGCTGCCCCCCAGCGTGACTGACGATGGCCTCTCGTGCACGAGTCGTCACCATTGTTTAAGAGCTTGAGGAGGAAGAAGTCAATAACAGGTTCGAGGCTATTCTTTTCTTCAATCCCCCCTTCCTGGCGCGCCAATCTGTTGACCAAGTCACCTTCTTCTAGCGCCAGGGAAAACGGACATCCTCCTCGCCGACTTCCTGCAAGAAAAGTCCCCGAGACCGGATGCTCCGGTGGGGACCCTCCGACGCTCAAGTTAGTCACTTGGGGACAGACTAGAACTTGCTAGCCAAGAGGCTAAAGAGTTAGGGTTTTACTAAGAAGAAGAAGACTAGAAAAACTCATTTTCGAAAGAGCCACTTACAGTGAGAGGTTGGTCTTTTATACCTGCTCAGAGACCCACCTTTCCGTCCCGAAAGATTGCTGATTTCGGGAGCCTTGTGATAACGGACAAAAAGGTGAGGCTCGACACTGATGGGTCGTACCGTCACCGTGCGCCGGAGGCGTCCTATGTTACCTGTCAGTATAGCTTCATAGGTGTCTGGCAGCCACGGTCGCATTTGGTGCGCGTCGTTGCTTGACATGACCGCGCACAGTTGCAAGTGGTAGTGAATCGTACTCCATAACGGGGCATGGTCAAGCACAGTGATACATGCAATGCACCATACGTCGTTATGAGGTATGGTCGCTAGCAGCCACGGGCGCACGGCGGGCCACGTGGGCGCTCCAGGTGGCCCAAAGTTGTCGTTTGGTTCGAATGCCGGTTCACGTACTAAGCGTTGCTCCCGCGCCCTGAGACCGGAGGGGTCTCGGGGGTAGATGATGTTTGTGCACCCCGAGACCGAAGGGGGGTCTCGGGGTTGAGATGCAGTGACCTCACCCTGAGACCGGAGGGGGTCTCGGGGGTGAGATGATGCTTTGCTCCCCGAAACCGGAGGGGGGTCTCGGGGTTGAG
Source organism: Calamus simplicifolius (assembly GCA_900491605.1). NCBI lineage: Eukaryota > Viridiplantae > Streptophyta > Magnoliopsida > Arecales > Arecaceae > Calamus > Calamus simplicifolius. The sequence goes on from UESW01004008.1 coordinate 258,644, forward strand.
ATGCAGTGACCTCACCCCGAGACCGAGGGGGGTCTTGGGGGTGAGATGATGCTTGTGCACCCCGAGACCGGAGGGGGTCTCGGGGTTGAGATGCAGTGACCTCACCCCAAGACCGAGGGGGTCTCGGGGGTGAGATGATGCTTGTGCACCCCGAGACCGAGGGAGGATCTCGGGGCTGAGATGCAGTGACCTCACCCCGAGACCGAAAGGGGGTCTCGGGGTGAGATGATGCTTGTGCGCCCCGAGACCGGAGGGGGGTCTCATGGTTGAGATGCAGTGACCTCACCCAAGACCGAAGGGGGTCTCAGGGGTGAGATGATGCTTGTGCACCCCAGACCGGAGGGGGGTCTTGGGGTTGAGATGCAGTGACCTCACCCCGAGACCGAGGGGGTCTCGGAGGTGAATGATGCTTGTGCACCCCGAGACCGAAGGGGGGTCTCGGGGTTGAGATGCAGTGACCTCACCCGAGACCGAAGGGGGTCTCGGGGTGAGATGATGCTTGTGCACCCGAGACCGGAGGGGTGATCTCGGGGTTGAGATGCAGTGACCTCACCCCGAGACCGAAGGTCTCGGGGGTGAGATGATGCTTGTGCACCCCGAGACCGGAGGGGGTCTCGGGGTTAAGATGCAGTGACCTCACCCCGACCGGAGGGGTCTTGGGGTGAGATGATGCTTGTGCACCCCGAGACTGGAGGGGGTTCTCGGGGTTGAGATGCAGTGACCTCACCCCAGACCGAAGGGGGTCTCGGGGTGAGATGATGCTTGTGCACCCCGAGACCGAGGGGGGTCTTGGGGTTGAGATGCACTGACCTCACCCTGACACGGAGGGGGTCTCGGGGTAGATGATGCTTGTGCACCTCGAGACCTGAGGGGGGTCTCGGGGTTGAGATGTTCGGGGTCTTATTGGATGTTCGGCAGAGCTAAGGGTTAATGACCCCTTGAAGATGGAGTCCTTCAGGCGAACGCTTGGCGACACCAACACTGATGTCGGATAAGGAGGAGGTTCCGGGGCTAGGGGAGGACCTCCGTTACCTGCCGCTACCATTTATTCTAACGGTGCTGGATCAGCCACATCAATTATGTTTGGTATCTTAAGATACAGTATGTTCTAGAGGAACAAGAGGCTTTAGAAGCTGTTAACCATACAATGGAAGATCTTGGTCAAGGTAATGGTGTCCAGCAAAGGCGAGACCAGGAGATCTATTAAGCTTGGAAAAAGAAAGGCTCCATAGCTAAGGGCATATTGATAAGCGCTATGGAAGATGACCTTGTTTGTGAGTATGAGCAGTATCCTTTGGCTCATGAGGTCTGGGTTGCCCTAAGAGAGAGATTTGCTGGAGTCAGTACAAGTAAGCTAAGGCAATTTTACTATTAAGCTCGATAGTTATAAGAAGCGTCCTGATCATTCAATGGCACAACATCTCCGAAAGATGTCGAGTATGATTAGAGAGCTGAAAAATGCTGGCACATTCTGACTGATGAGCAACAGGTACAGGGAGTGATCCATTCTCTTCCAGATAATTGGGATACTATGAAGCAAAATCTTACCCATAATGAGAGTATCAAGACCTTTACTGATGTAGCTCGACATGCTGAGCTGGAGGTTGAACGCCTGGAATCCTTAAGGTCTATTGGACATGCATATGTTGCTGAAGGGTCCAAGGGTGCTCCTGGTAAAAAGCGTAAGCACTTCTGGAAGAAAGATGGCAAAGGTAATGGTAAGAATTGTGCTGCTGGACAGTTCAAAAAGAACAAAGGCAAGGGCAAGTTCTTCGGGAAGAAGAAGAAGGACAAGTCAAAGTTGAAATGCTAGTGAATGCTCAGAGCAAAATAAGGTAATACATTGTCCTAATGCTCTTGGTGAAATATATGTTTCTAGCATTGTATTGCTTACTGACTCTTATCCTTTGTGACAATAGACTCAGGAGCCACAGACCATGTAGCTAGAAAACAAGCTGCCTATGTGGAGTTTCGTCGACTGCCAGTTGGGAGCAAATGGATATACATAGGGAATAATGCAAGAATAGAAGTCAAGGGAATTGGCACATGCAAGCTTCAGTTGCATGGTGGAAGAACGTTCTACTTGCATGATGTTCTCTTCGCTCCGGATATTCGACGAAACTTAGTATTCATTGTTGTTCTTCTTAAAATGGGTTTTACTTTAAATTTTCATGGTAATTGTGTTGACATCTTTAATGATGTTGTTCATTTGGTTTCTTGATATTTGTTAAATGGTTTTATGGTGTTAGACATTGAACCTCATAGTAATTATGTGCATGGTTGTTATTCAATGGTTGCCTCTCTAGTGCTGATAGTGTTAATGACAAGATTTGGCATGCTAGATTAGGGCATATTGGACAAAATAGAATGAATAGATTAGCAAGAGAAGGATTGCTGGGTCTTTAGCTAAAGTGAATTTGTCCATGTGCGAGCACTGTCTTACTGGAAAAATAACCAGAAAACCATTTGGCAAAGCAGTTAGGGCAAATTTACCTTTACAATTAATTTATTCGGATATATGTGGTCCAATGAGTGTGAGGGCAAGGCATGAGCCTCTTATTTCATTACTTTTATAGATGACTTCTCGCGTTATGGCCGTGTTTACCTTATTTCTCAAAAGTCAAGGCATTAGAATGCTTTAAACAATATTTAAATGAAGTTGAGAATCACTTGAGAAAAAGGTCAAAGCCTTAAGAACGACCGTGGACGAGAATATTTGTCTTATCAGTTTAAGGCAATATATAATGAGAAGGAATAATAAGACAATTAACGATTCCCGGTACTCCACAACAGAATGGAGTAGCTGAGAGGAGAAATCGGACTCTTCTCGAGATGGTTAGGTCAATGATGGCGTAGGCTAGTTTGCCGATCTCCTTTTGGGATGATGCATTGATGACAGTTGCTTATATACTTAACCGTGTGCCCTCAAGTCAGTTCCATCAACTCCCTATGAATTATGGACATGTAGAAAACCTAATTTAGACAATCTAAGGCCTTAGGGTCAGCTGCATATTTCCATGATACTACCCATAAGTATGGAAAGTTAGGCCCAAGAGACGGAAATGTATCTTTATAAGATACTGTGAATTTTCAAAGGGATATGTGTTTATTGGTGAACAATTAGATGGAACTGTATCCGAGATTGAATCACGGGATGTAGTATTTCTTGAAAATGAGTTTCCAAGTCGAGTGAGGTAGATAAAACTACTTCTCTTTATGAGATAGAAGAAATGGATCATGAGATAACTATGGGTGAACCTCATCTACCTCAAAAAATAATATATTACCTGATGAATCTTCTTCTTAAATACCTGATCTGAGGAGGAGTTATAGAAACCCCGTTCCTCATCAAGGTTTGAAATAGAAGGGGAAGTATTTATGATTGCTCCCATAGAAGAAGAAGAACCTCGAACTGTGGATGAAGCATTTAACTGCCAAGCCAGAGAACAATGTGAGAATGCTATGAAGGAAGAATTAGCCTCAATGAAAAGTAACGATGTCTAGGACTTAGTTGACCTACCAAAAGGGCGTAAGGCCATTGGGAACAAATGAGTTCTCAAGATAAAATATAATGTTGATGGGTCAATTGAGAGATATAAAGCCCGACTCGTTGCTAAAGGTTATACTCAACAAGAGGGTATAGACTACAGGACACTTTTTCTTCAGTTGTAAGATTTGCCTCTATTCGTTTGATTCTAGCCATTGTGGGGCAATTAGATCTTGAATTGCACCAGATGGATGTTAAAATGGCTTTCCTCAATGGTGAACTTAATGAAGAGATTATATGGAACAACCTGAAGGTTTCATAGTAGAAGGTCAAGAACACAAAGTTTGCAAATTGAAAAAGTCAATTTATGGCCTTAAACAAGCATCAAGGCAATGGAATATAAGATTCCATTATGTAGTTGTTTCATATAATTTTGAAATGATAAGTGAAGACCATTGCATCTACATAAAAGCCATTGAAGGAAAATTTGTAATATTGTCATTATATGTTGATGATATTTTGTTGGCCGGAAACGTCAATGATTTGTCATAGAAGTCAAAGAATGGTTATCTTCTCAATTTGACATGAAGGATATGGGAGAGGCATCTTATATTTTGGGGGTCAAGATAATAAGAGATCGTTCAAGAAAACTTATAGCTTGTCTCAAAAATCTTATATTGAGAAGATTTTGGAACGATTTAAAATGAAGGATTGTAATCCTTGTGATACCCCAATAGCTAAAGGAGAAGTCCTGAGCCAAAACATGTGCCCCATCACACCTCGAGAGAAGGAGGAGATGAACAAAAAGCCTTATGCCAGAGCCATTGAAAGTTTGATGTACACTATGGTGTGTACTAGGCCAGACAGCTGCTATGCGTTTGTTTAGTGAGTCATTTTCAGTCGAACCCTGGAATCAAACATTGGAAGGCGGTTAAGAGAATATTGAGATATTTGAAAGGCATGGTAGAATATTGTATGTTATCAAGGATCAAATTTGCACTTAAAAGAATACTCAGATGCTGATTGGGCTAGAAATCCAGATGATAGGAAGTCCACTTCAGGTTATGTTTTCTTACTAAATGATGTCGTCATTACTTGGTTTAGTAAGAAACAAAGTTGTGTGGCCTTATCAACAATGGAAGCTGAATTTGTGGCATGTTTAGCAGGAGTACAAGAAGTTGTTTGGCTAAAAAGGTTCTTAAAACATCTGAATATTGCTGATGATAGTGCGAGTCCAGTTGTTATACATTGTGATAATCAAGCTGCCTTAGCATGTTTAAAAGATCCCAAGTATCATAGCAAGTCTAAGCATATCGATATTAAATATCAGTATGTAAGAGATATAATTGCCAAAGAGCAAGTTGAATTGAGATATATCTCTACTCATCGAATGCTTGCTGATCCTTTCACTAAGCCATTAGCCCGAAATGTTTATGCATATCATGTAAGATCTTTGGGCTTATGTAAATTGTAATGTACTTATGAACTATTGAGCTATAAACTCATTGATATAATGGAATTTCATTTAGACAAGCCATAATCTACTAATAAGGATTGTACACATATGTGATTGGTTGATTGTTTTGTTAAGAATGTTCATGAGTACATAATAAAGCATATCAACAGGTTGGAGATTGGTCTTCTCGCATGGACAATCGACTCTATGCACTGCGTGTGTGTGGAGATTAGACTATTTTGAGCATATAGCTAGGCTATATTGAAAGAGATGGCTCAAAACAAAACATCGCCTTGACATGAAAAATAAAAGTCAAGATGAGATTATTCTGAATACCTAATGATCGAAGTAAATACTAAAAGGGATATTTACTTAACCTGTTAAAAGCCAGATATGAGTTCATTAGGAGGTTAGCAAGTAAATGTGAATAACTCAGGTTAGATACTAAGATGTGTCTGGACTTAAGTCTATACGATGTTGAAGTTACTGAACGAATAAGATATGTACTCTCTTAAGGAGAAGTCAACATCGTAGCATGTGATTCACACCACATGTGCTTAAAAGGACAAAGGGTTAGTAGGAGAATGGTCCCTGCTTCTCTACTATGCGAGACCCTTGAGATTATTGGATCTCAAATTTGTACCCTTTTGACTTTTGGCAGTAGCTCAAAAATTATAATTTAGTGTTGCTACTTTAGCATGCTACCTATAAGCCATGGATGATTCTGTTTAAAGGAGCACGTCTAGGAAAGTAGCTAATTGGAGTTGGAGAGTTACTAGTTGAAAAGGAAACTACTCTTATTAACATCCGTACATGTATTCACTGGCTGGCCAATTATGCTGCCTATTTAAGGTGGGTATTATAATTGTGATTACATTGTAATGAAAGTGGTTAAGCATGTTCTCGATTGATTAATTAATAGAGGGATCAGATATGCTTGAACCGATAAAATAGAGAGAGTCTGGGGTATTGCAAGATATTGTGTTGAGTCTCTTTCTTTTGACGAGTGACTATGTATTCCTAACTGATACATAGCGATATGCTCGAGTATTCTTGCGGGTCATACGGGTTTCTTGCATTAGTATGAAGTGATTGGTATATTGAGGTTATGGTGATTCGGATCTAAGTTGACCCCATCACGTGCGAGTGGGAAATGTTACAAACTTGGGTCAGATCCGCCCATGATGGGTCAAACCTGACCCGTATGTATCCATTTATTTGTCCACTTACCCGATGGTTAACTTGGATCAAGGATTGTTTTATTTTTTAGAATAAATACAACTCTTCCACTTGATAAAAGATAATCTCAAGAAAACAGATAAACTTGGAAGACGATCACGAGGCATTTGGCTTATCTCGTAATCATACTTGGATTAGGCAAATCTTCTAAGAAAGAGAACGAATGCAATTCACTTCATCTAACCAGATTTAAATTTTAAATATTATTTTAAATTCTAACAGATGTATATACACGGGTGCAATCAATCATCACGCGTCATGCGCAAAGATTTTTCCCTTAAAAATATTAGAAAAAGGGTAACCTGCGGATTAGATGCAACAGGTGACTGGTGGTGCGTCATCCACTGCCGATGTGCAGTGGGCCCAGCGAGTCACGCACTCACAGTTGATGCCTTTGGACTACTCGTTCGAGAGGGGCGACGTCGCCCTCTATCGCAGTGCGTGGCCGATGGCCAAGGAATGGAGGGGGACAAAGATTTAAATTCCAACACTGGAGAAAGATTGAGGTGTGTCCTGCGTGACTTCTATTTTGTCATACGTGACGATCTAAAACAATTTCATAATTTGGACAGAACTCCTAATTGCAACGTGTCTGTTAGCCGTCATAAAACTTCTAAGCAAGGCTTGGATCGCAAGGTTTAGGCTGTCCCTATGTTCTTGTACTGCTAATATTTTCAAGCAGATTTGTGGTTCTTGCATCAAGGTGGGACTCTGCTGTTTTTCTGTGGTACAAGAATTGTGGTGCTTAAAATTGAAGAGTGAGAATTTAGGCACATTTTTATCCGAAAATTTTAAAAAAGAAAGGAAAGAAAGAAAGAGGAAGCATAAGGTTCGGAGTTGAATTTTAGATAACGTTTGGTCAGTTTGAGACAAGTGCAACATTTTAAATAAGTTTCATGTCTTCTAAAGAGTTTTTAGGGTTTGCATGGTAGAAATATTTTTTATAATTTTCAAAGACGAGAATAGTGTTTGATAGCATCATCTGGTAAGTGTTTTTAAATAAGTTTGAGACAAGTAAGTTTCACGCCTTCCAAACAGTTTTTAGTGACTGCATGGTAGAGATACTTTTATAATTTTCAAAGACAAGAATAGTGTTTGATAGCATCATCTGGGAAGTCTATTTTAAATAGGTTCGAGATCACAGGTACGAGCTTTCAAAATAAGTTTGGTCAGTTTTTGACTGCATGGTAGAGATACTTTTATAATTTTAGATAACGTTTGGTCAGTTTGAGACAAGTGCTACATTTTAAATAAGTTTCATGTCTTCTAAAGAGTTTTCAGGGTTTGCATGGTAGAAATATTTTTATAATTTTCAAAGACGAGAATAGTGTTTGATAGCATCATCTGGTAAGTGTTTTTAAATAAGTTTGAGACAAGTGCGAGCTTTCAAAATAAGTTTCACGCCTTCCAAACAGTTTTTAGTGACTGCATGGTAGAGATACTTTTATAATTTTCAATGACAAGAATAGTGTTCGATAGCATCATCTGGCAAGTCTCTTTTAAATAGGTTCGAGATCACAGGTACGAGCTTCAAAATAAGTTTCACGCCTTCTAAACAGTTTTTAGTTATTGCATGGTAGAGATATTTTTATAAGTTTTAAAGACAAGAATAATCATCTGGAAAATGCTTTCACACGGGAAAAAGAAAGCAAAAAGGTCAAAAAGCTTGATTAAAAGAAGTTAAGAATATACAAAATCTAGTTTCTAGCTGCCTCTTTTGCAAGAGTTTTTTTTTTTTTTTTGATGGAAAAAGAAGAAGAAGAAGAAGCAGCAGCAGAACCAACAAGTGAAATGGAATGCATAATTAAGTTCATAAAAGGATCAGATAACTTCTTTGGTCAAACCAGCATATCCTGAGAATAATTATTTCAACAGTGGGATGACCTATAACGTTCCCGCTTATTCCTATTCTTAAATTGACAAAAACTGTGTCAACTGTGAGTCATATAAGAAATTCGAGAAGTGACAAATAGGAATAGTTGGTGGAATAGTCATTCTGAAAGCTGTGACTTTTCCTAACTCATATTTTCTTATTCCTAAATGTAAATATTTACCAAAAACGGAACAACATGAGCAATCATAGATTCTTTAGAAGTTGCTCTGGCGGTCGTACGATCAACTATCAATCTTTTCAGGTTTTACTGATGAAGCATCTCTGCTCATCCTTCCTGTCCCACCTGTCCTTCTACATCTGTTTGGTTAACAAGCCAAATATATGCATACTCTTTTAATTACTACTTAATAGTCAAAAGGCCTGGCAGTTGTTAGGTCATCATAAAATAGAGCCAAGAGTCCACAGTGTTAGCAATGGATCTAAGCTTGGCGCCCTCATATGATGATTGAAACTATGTTCGGAGGAACGTATTCATCATCATTGTGGAGAACAATCATTGTTACCATAGTCCTGAAGTCTGGATTTTCTTCTGTACTGGGCCAACCCCGCAATACCTCAAATGATGACTTGCAATTAATATTGTTTCTTTATGCCGATGATTCTGTCAAGCTTGTAAGATCGCATTGGCACTTAATCAATATTGCCATCGAATCATGCATTTCTCCATTTGTGCTAAGCCTGCTTTAGTTCTTACTCTTTGTGACTAATGCATATATGTTCCTTCTTTTTTTTTTTCCTCACGGTCTTGATTTACTGTTATTTATTTGCTCATATGATCTATTATTCTTCCTTCGTAGGCCTGCTTCAATTGAAGGTATAATTTAATTGTTTATTTTCATGATAGAAACTCCAAGACCTTGTAGCAAAATCTGAAGATCTAATTAATTATACATATATCATCAGTTCTTCCGTCGAGTAAAATATATACTCCAGCTCCAGCAGCAGTGCCTTTTCAATTCATCAGGCAAATTGCCTCCAGCATCATCATCACTGGCGGACGCCCCTGGCGATCGATTGTTTTGTGACACGTAACTGATAGCACACCTAATGAGAAGGACAAGGTGGTTGACATAGTGGCTTTCTTGCTCATAGATGAATACCTGGACCCATCTCAGTGCTTGTTTGGCTGCATGTGGCAATTGGGATGGCAACTTCTTACCTGTAAGCTGAGAACTAATTGAGCAATCCAAGAATAACATGCCGAAGCTAATAAAAGATGCATGCTAGACTTAATCTAGTGGTTGAAGTAGTACATTGATATACGTCAGTAATATCACACCACTCTACCATATATATAATCCATACGATTAGAGAACCAAATATTAATTATAAGAGCCTGCGAAAGCGAAGGAGAAGAGACTGAGAAGAATCGGTACTGAGTAACGATCGAGTAATTAACATGAGTAGCCACTCAATCTGTAACAACATATTAATGTCCTATTTGAATACATGTATAGCCTTGAAGGTGATATATATGTATAGAAAATCAATTTCATTCTGAAATAAAATTCAAGTTTCTAGCATCATAGATATTCGATCCACTTGATAACAGTCTTCTAATTACGTTTCAACATGCATGCTGTCAGAAATTCGGAGCCATGTGAAAGTTTTCGGAAGGCTAATGCCATCTTAATTACTAGGTGAGGGTGACCGATCGATGCCTTCTAGATTTAGATCTCATAGCATGATTCATTACTAATTTCAGCCAAGGAGAACAAACGGTAGTTATATATATTGAACCATATATGTGGAGTTCAGATGGAAAAAGCCAACAGCTAGCGTTCTTCCGAGAGAAGAAGAAATTATATGAAAAAAGCCAATGCTTAATGCTTTACAAGTAACAAGGAAAATGCCTTTCAAAGTCAAGATGGGCCTCTCGATCTGGACTAGTGTTTGATGTTTCTATATATGCTTGGTGATTCTATCTTTTTACACCTCTCTGGGGTCGACGAAAAGGGTTGCTGGCGGCGGTGCTTTAGTCCATTCATATAAGGCTGCTCCTCCTTTCTCGTTGTTAAGGGCTTTGATGCACCAAATATCTTCTGAATATGATAACAATTTCCAGTGAGGAATGTAAGCCCTAATGACATCTCGGCCTCCGACCTCTGTAACGATAACTCTACAGTCCTTGCACTTGGTTGCCATGTTATGGACATGGTGACACAAAGATCTCATGAGTGACTCGGATTCTGGTCCCTGAGCATGCAAGCCATACATGAAATAGAACCCGAACCAAGAGAAAATATTAGGCAAGACTGGGATTCTAAGAAAAGGAAGTAGTTGATCCATCCACCTCGAGGCTTTTGCCATCAAAACGCAGGACTGGTGAGCTCTTCCTACCTTTAATTTGAATACTGCCGCAGAATTCCACACGCTCAGCATTGCCCAGCTCGTCGGCGTCGATGGATCACCATGCAATAATCCATCGCACGATTGCCCTTGTGGATATGCGACAAAGGTGCCCAAGCTTAGCTTGTTTGCCAATATGCTATCGATGTCTTGCGGGAAGAAGTCGGTCAAGCTCATGACTCTGCGGTAAAGGATCCCTGCTTGTTCTATATCGAGTTTCTTTATCTCCACACTTGAAGAGATGTGAATCATCCGGTGGCCAACCGGATTCACCAGCATCGTAGGTGTTCGGAACTTGATGAAGCCAAGCATATCTGTGAAGAGCTTGACCGAGGCCTCGTTGTCCTTCTCAGTGGCCATGTATGCATAATCCACAAGGTTGGCTACAAACCACTGTTCCATTCTTAAGACTAGGCTTGTGCCAATCCCTCTCCGTCGATGCAGAGACGACACCCTGAGACCGAGTATGTATCCGACTTTGGCTCGGCCCTCCGGCAAGCCACCGGCTCTGACGACCTTGATGGAGCCGCAAACAACTCCGGCCAACTCATTTCCCAATTCAGCCACCTGGCATATATAGGGCCCTGGGTTAGATAGATAGATATATATATATACATAAGAAGCTAGAGTACGAACTACAAAACAAATTAAGAGATCGATCATAGGTAGAGGGAGAATTATATACATACCAACATCTCATATGCCGGGCTGTTGCGGATCCTGCATAGGGGATCACCCAACATGTCGGTGCTGAAAAATGGGCTCTTCTTAAGCCCTGCTTCGCAGTCTCTCTCAAGCTCTTCGACTCTCCCTCGATCTCTCTCCCTGTCATAGCTTCGTATAACAACTTTGTCACTTCCAAACCTTAGCGAAGACATTAATAATTTAGCAAGCAGCAGCGTGTACGTCTAGGGAACCTCACGGCCTTTGAATCTTCTTCTATCAGTTGCCACCGGCCGGGAAGTCCATATATATGAACGCGCCGAATCGATCACAGTCATGCGTCCTTTTATGCACCGCACCTCAAGGACTTGTCCAATCATCAAACCCTATCACGACGCTTGCTTGCTAGCTAGCAGTGATCGATCCAGTGTGAGACTGAGATAGAAGGCCATGCACTAAATAATTGGCCGGCTCCTCTGCTCGTGCCAAGTGCACCGCTGACGTAGCCATGAGATAAGATTGGTCAGGACATACATATGGGGTCAGGACACGTCGATCCGTCCATGAGATCAGTCTCGGTTGAAACCGGTTGAGTATAGGAGGAAGCTGCAGGAATATATATTGAGTATACTTTCTCGATCGGAGAAGTGAGAGAGAACACAGAAATATTGAGAAAGCCATATGGGGTGGCCATCCATAAATTAAATTCTTAGAGCTTTACGGGGATGAAGTCACTCTCTGATCAGCTGCCCCCATGCTACATTATGGCTTTGCTTTCTTCTTTGTACTGTCCAGGATTCCCCTTTGTATTGCATGAGGCCATATAGTGGTCCTCCACACAAACTAGAGTATAGTGCCCACCACCATGACACTTCGCTTTCAAGCCACACTATAAATAAAACAAAGAAAACATGAAAGGATCCATTGCAAGCACTTCCTTTCCTTCCTTTAAAAGTGCATGTCGACGGCCCCGAATTCATCCATATCTCCCCAAAACTGTCCTTTTCACCCCAATAATTTCCATAAACCTCCCATACAACCAGCTTGCTGCATGGTCTATCAGTTCATCAGTTCAAAATTAAACCTTTTCATGAGCATGCAAAATCGGCACACACGAGTGGCCGGGGGTAGCAATCCGTGCATGTGGAGACGTACCATTTGCATGCATGCTTACCATTTGCACGCAAAGTTGAGCAAACATATATAACCGTTGGCTCTGTGTGTGAGCATGAATTGCATGTTGGGGGGTGTGGACAAGACGACGCACCAAACTACTTAATTAGTGGAGTGGGCATCAATACCTTTGCTCATTATGATTGTCATTGATAGCCATGTCACGCAGGACTAATTGGCTTTGCATGCCATATATATGGTTTTCATCATTCAAAGCAAAAGCCTCGATCCCTATCCGTCGTATTAGGGGGAGGTCTTCTTTAATTTGCTCTTCTAGCTATCACCTTTTAGTTTTGTATGCTAATCCCTTGGGCTGAGCTGTCCTTCCCAACTAATTAAGAAATCATATCGGTTAGCTACTATCCAACAAAAGAGACATGCATTTGCGTTCAAAGTGGTTTAGCATAACGACACGCGATTGCTGGGGATGGTTTATTCTTCTAACAGGTCTCTCTCTCTCTCTATATATATATATATATGTGTGTGTTAGGTACTGCACGAAGCCCTTTTGTATCCTTGCGTGAAATATATATTCATAGAATTATTCCTCATCATCAGTACAATATTGTGGAGCAGAAAGAAGGTTCCCCCAGCAAATCATGTCATTGATATGACTTCTCAAAAACAGCCTACAAAACAGAGATTCATAATCATTGAACAGAAATTATATCACCATTACGTGCCATCCAATGGGAATGGAGATGTAATATGCACTAGTCCAGTAATCTATTCAGGCTCCCGGCCAATCAGGTCAAGGCAAGTGAAAGAATCACGGAAATTAATTAAAGCCATGAAACCAGTGAGGCCCTCAGTATTATAGCCGACTAATATTTCAGGTGGTGGTGAATGAGAATGAGATCGAGATGGTGAGCTCAGCCTTTCCAATTAATTGAAATGATGGCACAATTAATGTCCCAGAGAGAATGAAAAGATCATATATAGAGAGCCATAGTCTTTGGTACAATTAATGGGCTAAAATATTAGGCCCGGTTTAGTCGACATTCAACTAGTTAAACAAGTCCCAGCCCTTCTCGGCCGGGAATCCAAAAATGGACTCATGTAAGTTCAGGTGATAGTTGTGAATAAATTGGGTGTTAATTAGCAGGCTAGGCCAGATCAGGTTGGGTCACAAAGCAGCTAGATTAGTCTGAAACCTGCTGGATTTTAGAGTCATAACTTAGAGCCAGAGTTAGACGAACACATTAATTAGGTCGATTTATGCCTTCGGATTCAAGTTAGACCTTAAATATTTATTTAAGATCCAACATTAGGTCTAGAAGCATATGGTGACCAGTTATATGAGAACTTAGAACAGGGCACATGCAACACGAGATGGTGGTCCCATATCTACTAGATAGATAAATGATGAGTGCATAATTTGCATGTTGCGTGGTGCGTTGGTTTAGTTATTTTCTGGCGTGTTGCATGTCATGTGCAATTGATAATCTAGATTCTTAAAAAAGTCTATGTACGTTGTATGCAAAAATTCATGCTAATAAGTATTTAGTCTTCATATTATTTATATAATAAAAAAACCTTTTATACTTATAGGATTATTTATATAGGATTAAAAAGCCCAAATAATATCTTTCAACTGATTCATCTCATGATTTATATGAATTAAGAGATACTATACATATGCTTTTATGTGATTTGAATGCCAATCCTTAGTCTGACAAGAATGACATATTTGAACGAGAAAGTATGTAAGAATTTATGCGTATAAGTATTTAATCTCGTATCGATTATATATTGAAAAGACTTTGAATACTTGTATAAAATTAAGGAGCTCAAATGACATCTTTTGACTAATCTTTTTTAAGATAAAATATTGGGCTGCGATGCTAGATCGTCTAATTTGAAAAGAAGTTGTTACTTATCGATCTTAATGAAGCATATAGTGTAATTAAAAGTTTAACTCGCAAAAAAATGATATAATTAAGAGGCAAAGTATCTAATTAATAAATAATTATCATTCCACCGAGAGTTTGGTATTGGAGATTTATTTAAAAATTTGTGCGTGTAAACACAAAACAGAAAAAAAAAAAAAAAA
>UESW01004008.1:273738-336166 GCA_900491605.1 Calamus simplicifolius
AAGGATTGTGAGGGTGAGTCAAATAAAAGTAAAATAAATCTTCTCCATTCTATTCCTTGATGCTTGATATCATTATCCTCTTGACCCATTCAACACGCAAAGCCTTACACAAACAAGAATCTTGAAGCTTCAGACTAGAACCATCCTATATTTCAGATATACAAGGATGCCAACTGCCACAAGTCAAGAATCCAAGTAATACAAATGAATTTTGATGATGGTCGACGGATCACATCAATTTGGCACCATGGCAGTAATGAAGTAAGGTTGGATGTTGATGGAGTATATGGCTTCATTATTGCATTGAAAGCAATGGACATGAAAACTTAATATAGAAGAGAGGAATAGCTTTCGCTCAATAAATAAATAAATAAATAAATGAGAGAGTAGCTGGATGATGGTGATATCTCATGAAACTCGGGCTGGAATGGGAACACCGCCAAAAACTCATTTGGCAGCAAAATGTCTCTCACTAGTTCATGTCTGCATCATGGACCGATTTGGAGAGCAAAGAAATTCTCCATTCTGAAATAAAAAGTATGTTCATTTATTGCAGCATGCAGCCCCAGCCATTTGGGCAGAATGCTGGTGTTTTTGGCAAATCTTATTGATGCTCTAGGCAAATTGCATGAATCTTCTTATGACCTGTGCTTTGGACAAATCCAATAAATGATATTGGCAAATTTCAGTAGATTTTGATAAATTCAGTACTAATTAATACCACAATTATGATGGAATCCTTAGTAAATAAGATGATAAACTCATATTCAGATTGATTTTTATTTTAATGAGAAGTAAAGGTGTAACGACTCGAGCCCTAGGCGATGGACTCATTTCGTTACAAGAAAACAATACGGATAAGGTGAGTTCAAAAAAATTTGGATCATTTATCGGATACCACGGACTCGTTCTGTTACAAGAAAGCAAGACGGATAAGGTCTATACCAATTTGGGCCACCACAGCCCAAAAGGGATTCAATTGGTATCTTGTCCTTCTTGCTTTACTACATATAAACCACTCAACTAACTATTAATTTTTTGACGTGAAACTATTGAGAAGGCATCACAAAAGGTGTCAAATAAGTTAAACGATCTGTGGTATGGACGGACCAATATGAAGTGGGCTATGTTAGACATGACACGACCTCGCGAACATACATACGTGCTAGTGTTGTGCCCAACTTGGGACAAAGTGGATCATGTTAAACATGGTACAACCTCTTAAATTAGTATACAGAATAATAAGATAGATAGACTTATGGACTGTATTAGGTATAGCATAGCCTACTCCAATTAGGCTGTGAGCCTTTGAACTGTATCGAGCCACCTCCAATGTCATGAGCCATCTCTGCACTGTCTGTAATAATAACTATGCTAGACTGGCATGACATGATGGCTTAGCAGGTTGTAACTTATATAGGCCATGTTAGCCTAGTATGATTTGTTTGATACTTCTAATGGAAAGAGTTTCGATTAGGTTGGGATGAAAATTCTTTATGGATAAAACTTTTTTTTTCTTTAAAAAAAAAAGACGCATGTAGAAATCTATTTGACTATATGTTATCTTTCAATTCGTTATGTATCACCATTAGATAACCTAATTAAATTAGACCACATTAGATATCTCTTTTATATTTATCCATTTAACACAATAGTTTTGATTGGATGGGAGCAACTGCAATGCATGGAACGATGCATCTCATCAAACAGCATGAGCAGAGTCCCCACTCTTGGATGGATGAGTTTTGGTCAAAAGGGTGACCATTGTTACATCATCCTCCGAGTATAAATTTTAGAGGGGCCAAATATTACAGCCATCCAACAACCACGGGATAATACCCTTCCCATACCTCCTGTTACTGGCCCATTCTGCTACCTGATTCGATTCTAGCCCCACGAGATTTGAATGCATAAACCTCGCCACTGTATTCAAGTTGGCAATATTGTGGTCAAATTAGATTTTTTTTTTCATCTATCCTTCCTGGTCCTTAAATCCAAATATCTTAGTGCTGCATGCTACGTAATGACTTCACATGACAACATGGTAGACAACCTGATTTGAGACACGAGAATTCCCACAACCCAATCCCATTAAATAAACAATCAGAAGAGACTTCATCAGCTTGAGACAAGATCTAGCAACCAAACCCCAATCTTATCATCAGAATCCATTTCTTCTCCACAACCACCCTAAGGAGGTTGTGCAGTCCACATCTCTCTGCATCCACTGGACCACCTTCCTTTTCCAACCAACGCTAACAAACTCCTCAGATGTCAACTTAACACGCATCCATTGACCTTCCACCATCCTTCCTACCATGTGATAAGTAAAATTTCAGCACCATAAAATCTCCCCCCAAATCCCTGTTTGCCATCTCAAAAGAAGCCAATCCTTTAGTCCCAATAAAGACATGCTGCAAGCTCTTCAGTACAAGCCAAATATTCACCAAACCTATTTATGCGCTAAAACTATGTCCTGCTCCCCCTCTGCACCCCTTGCTACCCAAGTTTAGGCCCACCCCAAGCTCCATCTCAATAAAAATCTCTCCTTTATCAAACCCATTGAACTACAAGCACCATACCCTCCTCTGTACCCCCATCTCATATCTATAAAAGGTCTCTCCTTTTCTGTGAAGCTGTCACGGTTTCTTTATCAACGAAACTCTCTCTTTTTCCTTCCTTTGTCCTTGCTTGCTGAGTCCTTTCTTCTCTGGGAGGGAAGGCAGACAGAGGGAGAAAGCATTTCGCATTTCTCGCCGACCGTCCCTTTTGCTTTTTCTTGGCGCCAGTTCTTCTTGTTAGTCCCTTGAGGTTGGCCGGGGATGAGGAGATCGAGCTCGAAGCCGGCGGTTTCGAAGAACAATAACGGGAACAAAGAGGGGATAGAATGGGAGCTGAGGCCCGGAGGGATGCTGGTCCAGAAGAGGGAAGACGGGGTCGGGGCCGCCGGGCCTATAATCAAGATTAAGGTCTCCCATGGCTCCTACCAGCACGAGGTCACTGTGCCAGCCCAGTCCACTTTCGGTAATCCCTTTTTTTTCACCCCTGTTTTCCTCCAGTTTTTGCCCCATTGTTTTTGTATATTCGTCAATCTCGACCGAATGCCACAGCAGGAGGTGATTTTTGGTGTTTTTTTTTTTTTTTTTCTTCCACTTGTTTGATTGTTTTCTCGTTGATTTCTGTTAAACAAATCATCTTTTCTTTTCTTTTCTTTTTTTTAAAAAGGATTTTGATTGATTTATTCCATGAAATAGTGCTCCTTCGGTGACTTTGATTATTAATTCTGGTCTTGCTCTTTGCTCCTTTGATGTTTGAACGAAGGCTAGTCTTGGTGAATTACACTGTGTTTTCTCTTTTTTTCCTCTTGGTATGAAGGGGAATTGAAGAGGGTTTTAGCCCAGGAGACTGGTTTAGAGCCTCAGGAACAGAGGCTGTTGTTCAGAGGGAAAGAGAAGGAAAATGACGAGTGTTTACACATGGCGGGGGTCAAGGACATGTCGAAGGTGGTTCTTTTGGAGGACCCCGCCAGCAAGGAGCGGAAGCTGGAGCAGATGAAGAGGGACCAGGGGATCTCTAAGGCCTGTGAAGCTGTTGCTCGTGTTAGGACTGAGGTAGATAAGCTCGCTGAGAAGGTAGGTGGCATTTTTTGATAACAGGAGAGATTAATACTTGGCTCCAAGGTGTAAATGATCTTTACTTGGTGATGATATGCATGCCTTTGTGTAGGTTTCTCCTTTGGACTCTGCCGTGCACCGGGGAACAAAGGTTGCCGAGAAAGAGTTTGTTGTATTGACTGAGTTGCTCATGATGCAATTGCTCAAATTGGACAGCATTGAGGCAGAGGGTGAAGCAAAAGTGCAGAGGAGGATTGAGGTAATTTGGCATCCATTTCTTTCATTCTCTATGCCTCGTGAACTTGCTGTCAGATTGTCCAGGGGATTTTGTTATTAGTCTGAGCCAGAAGAAGTGGTTGATGAACCTAGTTACCACATACGTCGCTTGTAGTATATCAAGAATTTCATTGTCTTCTCTTATTGATACACGCATAGCCTTTATGTATATTTATTTGCTTATTCAAATTTCTATATCACATGCCTAAAGGAAAGAATGATGCAGTCTGACCTAACCTGTCACTTTTGTTCATCCTAAGAACTGTCTGCTTAAAAGAAAATTTGCATGAAATGTGAAATCACAACACAACCAAATATAGCTTAGGATATCACGAGATAGTTCACCCTTGAGAGCGCCAGCTCAGTTTGAAGGACTGAGATGCTCTCAGTTGAAATAGTATTCATACTGCAGATAACATGAGAGGAAATATAGACATAAGAACACGATTGGAAGGTTGGTTGAGTTCTCATAAGGAAAGAAGATCTACTATGTAAATAACTACTTCCGTTGCTTTGCTAATATATAAAATCTGCTCTGGAGTAGCCACTTGTGTGGTGGTAGGACATTATCTGATGCTTTTGATTTCACACCTTGATTGCTTCTCTTACTTCCTAAAATTTTTGAAGACAGTCGTCCCTTCTTTGTCATCTGAATGCTTTTTCTTACTTGGACTTGATTCGAGCTTCTTGTTTTTAAAACTATTATCAGGATTACTTGTATCTTTATCATCTTGGCCAGTTCTCCATGCATCTTATTTGAAGTTTGAGCATATTTGCAGCTGAAAGGTGCTTCTTTTTCTTTCTTCCTGTTGGTAGAATTGTCTGTTTAGGTTCCCTCTCTCAAAATCCTTTTCGCTTATCACCTAGAATTATGCCGTGGCCATCATCCAACATTTTTATATCTTGATGTTGGCTCCTTTACTGGAAGAAATTTTTTCTATGCAATTAACCCCACAAGTACCATCCCTGCAGTTGGCCCATTAAGAGCTCTTAGAAGCCTGCCCAGGGAAAGTTCACGAGCAGCATTCCACCATAAACTTGTTGTGACATGGTATTGATGGTTATTGATTATATGGATGCTCAGCCACATCATTTTCTTATGCTGTGATTCGTATACATTGTTCAGCTCTGAATATGTTTCAGATGAGTGCCCCTACCCCATGTTGTGACAATCTTAAACTACATATTTGTTATTTACATTTGACCAATTTTAAGCATATACATCATCACTGCACTCTCTTGTTGATCTTTTCACCAGCTTTTAAAGTTAATTGATGAAACCTTACCATATAGCTGGCCTGTAAACACAGACTCCATCCCAAGAAAGCTGCAGAATGTCAACATGTTTCAATTTCTCAAGAGATGTTGACATCCATGTATTGCAGATATAAAACATAATGTCTGTCCAAACATGGAGACCCTATGCTGTCCTTCCATTTCAGCTTTTTGATTCATTTAAGAGGATACAACAACCCTGCTTTAGTTAAACAAAAGGGACAAAAGGGTTTTGACAAGATAAAGGAAAAAAGTTGCCAGATTATAAATTTTCATCTAATCAAACTTGTGTGCCCAAAGCCTGTCCTTGTAATGTGGCAAATATTCTCTTTTTTATCATATTATATCCCTTCACCAAATCCTCTTTAAAGAAAAACTTTGAACTGTCTCATATTTTGGTCATTATTATATACTTCCAATGTTGCCATTTATAATGTCTACTCTAGGTCCTCCATGATGATCTAAGATCATTCATCTTGTTGAACTAATTGATTGACTTATACTCCTTGTTTCAACATGTATCCTCTTGATTTGTAATCACATAGCTAAAAATGGCCCTCAATGTACTCAAGGAAACAATTGTGGTAGCATTTGATCAGGTTTGCATTGGATAACATTCCAGAAATGTAGTTAAGTAAAAAGCTCTTCTCCATACCTTCTCTATCTCTGGTAGTACTTGCCTTGCTGCTAGAATTTCAGATTTTCTTGTGCAGCTGTATTTCTATCTTTTCTATGTATTTCATCCGTGCAAATTGAATTCATATGGTGTTTGGTTGTCCCACCTCTCTGTTTAGACTCCAGAATGATGTAAAATGATCTTTTTTTTGGCAATTCAGATGCATATTCTTTCTTGTATTTGCTTGTTGCAAGCAGGAAAGCACTTCCATGTAATGTGACTTCATACTCATTTATTTGCTCAACTCTGGTACTTCTATTTATGCATTTCCATATCACTGTATTTGCTATAGAAGTACTCTTAGTTTTTACTTAATCCATAGTAGAACTTGGTCTAGAGGAGGCACTGGGCAGACATTCTCTATCTTAGATTTCTGCTAGAATACTACGTATTTAAAAAGGCATATTTAATCAAAAATAACAAAATAATTAATAATTGCTATGTCGACAAGTGCTGGATGTTGGCTCTGGTCTGGCATACTCCAGCATGGGCTGGCACCTAAAACCTTGGCTAAGATCATTGATGGACTTGTGGGGAAAAAACTGATTTGAGATTCTTCAGTAATTTGCAAGTGATATATATTAAAATAAATAACACTGATCTCATATGGTTTGAAATGTGATAAATGGATGCAATTCTTCAATGTATCATTTCTCCATTCCTCAGTTAAGCATGTTCTGCAAGTGTGGGTTACCAATAATCATGTTTCTTAGAATTTAGTAACTTATCTGCTGCATGATGTGGATCCTGATGAGAGCTCAAAACTAGAAAGATGAAACTGAAAATAAATAATATACGGGATTAGGAGTGGCATCAATATGGAGATATAATTTAAATGGCAGAACAGAGGAGGCTCTGGTGAGCATGAGGCTCACACTTGTGTGGATGGTCATGAAATAGATTTCAAAATTATCATGTTTAAAGAGAATGTTGTGCTTTTAAAAATGACTAGTCAAGCATGATTTATCACACCGCAAATAAAGGGTTATTGGTGATGGGTTTGTTATCATCAGTAACATTATTAGTGATATGATGATGAATATCCTTGTTTGAGTAATTCCTGTTCCTATTTGTACACCAAGTAAGGGTTACATCACTTTCTAGGGATGCTTTGATAAAATGCCATAGCTGAAAAGAGTTCAGAAAGAACATCTATATAGATGGCTATTGTTATGTATTTTTACAGATGACATTTCCTTCAATTTAGTTTTGAAATTTAAAATCAAGCTCACCATCACTTCTTATTGAAACTAGGCAGAGCTTTTACAATGTTGTTTCAAAATATATTTTCAGGTGCGGCGGGTGCAGAACTTTGTGGAGACACTGGACTTGTTGAAGGCAAGAAACTCCAATCCCTTCAGCAACAACAACAACGCCGTTTCAGTGACCACACAATGGGAGACATTTGAGTCTGGGTTGGGCAGCCTGAAGGCACCTCGTCCAATGTCATCCTCCACAAAAATAACCAGTGACTGGGAACTCTTTGACTAAGATGCATAACTGGAGTCAGGTGTTCTCTTGGTTGAAATTCCACCTTTCCGTTCTCTTTTTTTTTTTTTTTTTTCTCCTTCCTCAGAGCTTAAACTCTTGTGCTGGGACAGTGATCCATTGTATATGACTCCCCAAATTCTTGTATAAAAGTGCTGCATCACTCATGCAAATTGCTGTAACTTTATACTCAACTCCTATCTATTCATCAGCTTATACAATTTTATCTGCAGAGTTTGGTTCTCAACATCATCTTGGTTTACTCTATTTTGTACATTGCTCGGGTGCTCTCACATATATTGGTGTTCATTGCTTGACCTAGTTTAACTAGGATTGTTTTTATATAAATAGTTGGATTTATTTGGTATTGCTGTTATTTTTGGATTTTGAGTTGAGGTTAGCACTCTAAACTTGATTTAAGAGTCCTTTGTCATAATGTGGTCATGTATCAACAAAAGAAAAGTCTGTTTGAGCCTCCTTGCATGTGTTACGCTGTGCTTTTAGAGAGAATCCAGTTCAAATAGGTTTCCTTGTCACTAGATTCTGGTACAAAGTGTTGTGGAAAGGGCTACTAGATGTCGTGAGAGCAGCTTAAAGCCCTTGGCCTTCTGATCGGTGCGACTTGGAAACCTCTTCAGAGCGAAAAAATTATTTTTTTTAGTCTCTCTTGAAATTTACTTTCACCACTCCTTCATGCTTGCAAATTTCTAGAGTTTTATTTTGCAAGTGAACGCATCATTCTATGGTCTAAACAATAATACAAGACATTTGTCTTTGCGAAGAATTTTCCTACGCCATAGAGTATGCTTCTTCTCCATGAATGGCTTCGTCCCCGATCATCAGGTGCTCCTCGGACATCCTCAAAGGTATGAAAACTTTAATGACGAGCAGTACGATGGATGTCATCACAACATTCCAACCTATCACAAAGCAAGCACCCACCAAGAATTCCAGCGATGGCATGGGTGTGCAGTGTGCACTATACCAAGCGTGTCGCCAACCTTCTGTAGAAGCCTCGATCTCTTGTTTAGATGCATCATGGTGTGTACCAGGGAATGCTTCCAGATAGTATTGAGAAAGGGTTGCCAACCATAAAATTTATGCCCCTACTCAATTATTCATGCCAAAAAAAATTTTCCAGCAACATCTAAAGCAGTAGCCTGCTGTCTAGGGATAGCATTCTAAGGCATCAAAGCACCCCATAGGTACCAAGCTGCTCTAGCTGAACATAAACAAAAGAATTGAGCTAGGCTTTAGTACAGAGGCCAAGAGAAAAATTGCATCTGGTCTTTAAAAGGTAATGAAATGCCAAAATAAGCAGGCAAGGCATACCCAAGGATTTAAGTATCATATGCTCGCACAAAAAAAAAAAAAAAAAAGGAAGAAGAAGGATAAAGTGAAAAGGAATGGTAAAAGGTTACAATTGAGAAATGCTAGTTCAAGTCAACTGGTGCAGGCAAACCTGCAAAATATGGCAATACAGATGACCATACCAATGACCATATCATGCTCGCATCCAGCTAGCATGATGCTTATGGTAAGCACAGAACAGTACATTATGGTACCTTAATCCTTGGGTATACCCACTAAGTGCAAGACAAAACAGAAGCTTTATAAAGAGTCAACCTCTTCACACTTTACAACCACATTGCTTGTAGAAATATAATAATAATAAGCAATACAATAGCCTTCAACCTATCCTTATGGAACTACATGTAACCAAATCTATCAAGATCAATTCATCATCCTTAAGCTACGATAAACTTAGACAGCTGAGATCAAGAGCACAAAGAATTGTAATGGTTAGAATAGTTAAACAAAAGACCTACAGGAGGTCCACACGCTGTCACAAGGAATGTGGTCGGCATCAAGCACATGTAGCCCCTTCAATGGAATCAATCATCAAACATTAAGGTGATCAAAGTTATAAACTCATGGTGCCTCACTCCTCCAACGAGGTCAAATCAATGACAGATTGTTTTGGTGGACTGATTGCACCATTTGCCGCACCATGACTTTACCGTCTAAACACGTGACTTCATGGAAACGACTATCACTAAGCAAAGAGATGCTTCCAAAATTCACACACCGCAACATTCATACAAGTCTGAAATTTTAGATCACTACATAGCCTTACCTATTCATGGTAAATAAAATAAAATAAATTGAGTCGACACCTTTTCACTCAAAACAAAAATACTGACTTTATACTTGCTAGCAAGCAAATGTGCATGGTTTGTAATTTTAGGATGCATTAAGATGATATTTCTAAAGTTATATGTATTTGTATGTTCACTTTAGTAAAATTATATGATGAAATATATGTATCGCGATACACATAAGTATCTCTATACATATATGTATCGCGATATACTTGTATCGTGATACTTAAATTATTTACAAATTATAATTTTTCTTGTAGATGAATGATCATGGGAGGAAACCTGATGAGGTGGAGTTTTATTGGATGACTCATATTTATCATGATGGCACTTTTGTCAGAGATGAGTTGAGAAACTTATATGTAATCATTTATTATAATTTATTTATGCAACAATTTTAATTTGATTTTTTTAGTCATTAAGATCTAATTAATTTCTCTAAATTAATACAGAAAAGAGCTACAGCTCTTATTATCGAGTGTGTCAATGACTCTACAGCATCTATGCAGAGTAATCGCATCGAGGCCAAGGTGTTTACCGAGCTAATGGGGCTGAAACGCTACGGTCGACTGAGGGGTTATGAAGTTGGAGTTACCTTCACTTAGTTATCTGTAGTGAGTAGATATACGCATGATGCTACAGATGGTGCTCAAAATGCACGTGTTTGTAGACTTAAGCAAGAGATAGAGGAGATGCGACAGTGCTGTGCTGTCAACAGAGCAACGATAGATTCCATGAGAGAGCACATTGAGCAGCTTACATCTATTGTACATATGTTTGTTTCACATCAGGTAAATACATATATTATTAAATATATATTCTTATATTAAATCAATTATCTATATAATATATTGTCATTGATAGTTTTGTAGGCTCCTGGAGCATCCAATCCTCACGGACAGGATGACGACCTTCCTCCTACTGATCATTGACCACAGCTTTTTTTATTTTATATCTTCTATTTATGTATTTTTAAATTTTGTTGAACTTTTAATTGCAACAAACTTTCTTATAGTGGATGGTAATAAAAAAAAAATTTCTTTGTATAATGGAAGAGTATGGAATTGCCTTTTTAATCAATTTCTTGTTTATTAATTCTTTTTATTAGATTAAATGTGATTCATAATTATTAACTGCTTCACAAGGCTAATTGATTGTTTGTGTATTTCACCCTAATGAAAATCTATGGTTGCTTCTTCATTTCCTAAATACCTAATTTTTTTCATCCCATGTTTCAGGTTAGGGAAACTGTTCGTGATGTGATATTCTTACAAAATGAGCAATTTTTTGCTGTAGCTCAGAAAAAGTAATGTTTTTTTTAGCATTATATACAAATATCA
Source organism: Calamus simplicifolius (assembly GCA_900491605.1). NCBI lineage: Eukaryota > Viridiplantae > Streptophyta > Magnoliopsida > Arecales > Arecaceae > Calamus > Calamus simplicifolius. The sequence continues at coordinate 284,570 of UESW01004008.1, forward strand.
GATAGAAATCATGTTTATTATCTATCTTGTTTCTTGTTAACACTTAAAACTCTACTGGAAGCTGATATATCTCATCCAGCTTATGAGCCAGAAAAAGTACTGCTTATAAATAACATAAAGGTACTTGAAATATATGCTGGAAAATTTCTTGCACACAAAGGAAAGAGTAAGAAACCACGATAGAGTACTCTGTGGACTCTGGTACCTTTCCAAATGAAGATGAGACTGACATTTGGCTGGCTGTGTCACAACATGGTGACTCAAAACTCTGAAACATGAAAATGCATGATGTTGTATATCTTTAAATTATAGAATGTTTAGAATTAAAATGGATCTTTTCTGTGTATCTAGAAATTTTATCTTCTTGACAAGTATTACGATTTTCACCTTTGTAAATGAGACAGATCCTGATGTGCAAGTCCTCAACCTATGAATTTATTCTCTTGCCAATCTCAGATTCTCTGACACCTGTTTGGATTCTAATTTTCATATATGTTTGTATTAATGCAACACTACCTTATAACATACTTGGATGGAAGTACCAAGACAGAACACGAAAAGCTTGGATTGGATGTAGCCAGTGTTAGGAATAAGGAAATAAGGTTTTCATAAATTTGAAGCTAGGATTTTTGAGTCATATTGGTGGGAATTAACGCCTGACGCTTTTTAGTGTTGACAGATGTTTGACTTACCGATGCTTTAAAGCGTCGGAAAGTTGAACTTCTTCCGATGCTGTTTAGCGTTGGAGTTTTCATGATGCTTTTTAAAAACGTTAGGAACCTTCAACTTTCCAATACTTTAAAGCGTCGAAAAATTTTTCAACTTTTGCACACTTTAAAGTGCTCCACTCCTTTGCCAACGCTCTTTGAAGCATTGGGATGTATTTTTTCGACATTTATTAGCATCGGGAAAGGTCTTTTTTTAGCATCGCCTTTATCAGAATTGTTGTAATTTAAAGTTAGCTTATATTATCGATGGACTGAGAAAAAAAAAATGAAGCTGCCCGAGATTCTTCAATAACATACGAAGTACAGAACTGAGATCTCAGATGGTCGAAAATGTGATAAATGCATCATTAATATGAGATGCTTTTCTCATTTTAAGCATGTCCTGCTCTTCGTTCTTATATGCTAAAAATATTTTAATAGGCACAATATGTTCTAGAATATTGAGTTTTGAGCAATATGTCACCAAATAAGAACTGGACATTTCAAGATATTTTGTGGAGTCATGTTATAGTTCTCATATTGTGAGTCAGCATATGCAAATATTATCTAAAAATTCAACAGGTACAAGTAAATGCACAAAGAAACTTTGAAATCTGTGTTATGAATAAACTTATCCTTATAAATTTGCATGCTTTGATGTTCAACAGGTAAATGCACAATTTTCTCATGCATGAGCTACAAATAATTGTCTCTTGAGAATTTTTGTAGCAACTTATCTACTGCTGATGTGGATCCTGATCTGAGCACAAAACTAGAAAGATAAAACTGAAGATGAATAATAAATATATAGGAAAGGTTAGGAGTTGCATTACTATGGAGATTGAGTAGCAGAACAGAGGAGGCTCTATTGTGCATGAGGTTCATACTGGCGTAGATGGTCATGAAATAGATTTCAAAATTCTTATGCTTAATTAAAGAGGTTGTTGCCCTTTTGAAAATGACAAAGGGAAGCATGACTAACTTGTCAGCTGCAATACCAAACGAAGTGTTATTAGTGATTGGTATGTTATTGCCAGTAATTAACATGAGGAGTAATACAGTAGTCAATATCCTTGTCTGAGTCATGCCTGTTCTTATTTGTACACCTAGAGAAGCTTTCATCACTTTCTAGGGTTGCTTTAACAGAATGCCATATCTGAAAAGAGTTCAGGTGGAACATTTATGTGGATGGCCATTACTGTATATTTTCAGAGATGTGTCGTTAGCTCTGAATGCTGTTTTAAAATTTAATATTGAGTTAACCATATACAAAGCCATGCAGGCCAATCACTTCGTATTTGAAGCAGGGAGAAGCAATCCTTGACAATAGATACAATATAATACCTTAATATGGACATCCATATGTTGATTATGTCATTATCCAAGTAAAATTACTATAAGAAAGTTGTGCTTTTACAATGCTGTTTCAAAATATATTTTCAGGTGCGCTGATGAGTGCAGAACTTTGTGGAGAATTTCGTCTTAGTGAAGGCAAGGAACTCCAATCTATTCAGAAAGCCATTTCGGTGACAGCCGAATGGGAGACGTTTGAGTCTGGGTTGGGCAGCCTGAAGGCACCTCATCCAATGACATCCCCCACAAAACTAACCAATTGACTGGGATCCCTTGGACTAGCTGCATATATAGGAGCCAGTTATACTCTTAGTTGAAATATTTCTTTCCAGAGTCCTTTTTATATATGAGCCTAAACTCTTGATGAGAGGCGCTGACAGGCATTATTGATAAATCAAAGCACACACTCGCTAAAACACTCAAAAAGGGGAATTCTATCAAATCTTTATCGTGAACCGAAACATAAGAACAGAACACCATTTTTTTTATTTACATCAAGAACCCTTTTTATACATTAGAAAAAAAAAAAAAAAAAAAACCTTCATAAAGCCACCAACTCCACCAAAACATATGGATTCCACATCTTTAACAATAAGTAAGTAAAAATAGGAAACCATCCAAATAACACTTGACTCAATAACCCCACCACAAATTGCTATTTCATCAGCTTTACAATTATATATATCTATGGAGCTTGGTTCTCAATATCACCTCGGACTGCACCATTTGGTACATTGTCGGGATTCTCTACCATGGTGTATGCTTTTTCTCCATGAACAACATCGTCCCCAATCATCAGATGCTCCTCGGACATCCTTAAAGGCATGAAAATTCTAATGACAAGCAGTATGATAGATGTGACCACAACATTCCAACCTATCACAAAGCAAGCACCCACCAGCTGCTTCAGGAACTGGACGCCGCCTGAGCCTCCATAGAAGGCGCCTCTGGAGTTGGTGACCGGCACGAACATGCTGCAAAGGTCGGGATGGGCGAAGAGGCCAGTTAAAGCCCCACCTAGAATTCCAGCGATGGCATGGGTGTGCACTATACCGAGCGTGTCGTCAACCTTGCGTAGAAGCTTCCATCTCTTGTTTAGATGCATCATGGTGTACCATGGAATACTCCCAGATAGTATGCCCATGATGAGCGCAGCCCATCCCTGAACCAGGCCTGAAAGGATTCAAAAATAGCAATGATGCTTGGCAATTGAAATTTGACTGTGGATTTTTCCAGCTCTCGATCTCACCTGCAGCTGGAGTAATGCAAACAAGGCCGGTGATCATTCCCTGGACGGTTCCCACAATAGAGGGCTTGCCTTGGCTCACAACATCCCAGCAAGTCCATGTCAAGACGCTTGTTGCTGCACAGATGTGGGTGTTGAGGACTGCGACTGATGAGTCCACATTTGCAGCGAAAGGGTCTCCACCATTGAAGCCAGTCCAACCCAGCCATAAGATCCCGGCTCCAGCGAGCATGGAAAGGAGATTGTTTGGAGGGAACTCCTCCCTGTCCTTCGTCAGCCTCGGCCCGACCTGGTAAGGAGGGAAATGAACTTTTATTGGTCTCACATAGTTGGGCTTGAATCCTTCATAGGCTACTATATATCTCAACGCTACCGTACTGAGATGAGACATCGTTCCTGCAACGGGTGCGATGTAGCTCATACGCAGCATGCTCGATGATTAGCCCGCGATGCATGCACCCATGCATACAAAAGACAGAAATTAACATTTTTTTTTTTTTTTTGGCATGTATACGCACGCAATGCGCGCGCTAATCACCGGGCGCACTGCCGCTTCTGCTGCACTAACCCAGGTACAGCAAGATACTTTCGTTTGAGATATCCTAATGGGCTGCAATCTAATGGTCCATAGCCCTCATCCTAACTTGGCTTATTAAATAATAACAAAAAGTTATCCTTGTGCACTGATTGATCTAGACACATATGGTGTACGAAAAAATAAAATTATCTTTGGCATATGCGGTCGATCATGATAAATCACAAAATCCTTTTCAAATAATAAACTCGATATTTGAATTGTGTAACCTAATACCAACTTTTGGGCCACACATAAAAGATATGCAGGCACTTCTGAACAATTTATTGGAAGGAAAAGTTTTCTTGCACTATGCGTGCGCAGAGCCAATCACCACGCGGTAGACAAAGTCCTTTCCTTATTGGAATCTCCGATGGATGGACTGGAAGTGGATCCAGGTCCACGAATCTACTTGATGCTAATTAACATAGATTTAGGTATCCAATTAATACGGATATAAATATAGAAATTAATTCCAGTCCTGACCAGAAGTTCCAACAACTGAATTCTGATAATTAGGAGCAAAAATAATGAGAGCAAAATACCATGCACCTACCCAATAAGCGGCGGTGAAACCAGCTGCCCCGGATGCCAAGTGAACGACGTATCCACCAGAGTAGTCCATCACCCCCCACTGGAATAGAAACCCCCCACCCCATATACTAAATGCCCCTACAGTGTAACTGAAGGTGATCCACAGCGGCACAAACGCCATCCACGCCCTCACGCTCATCCTCCCCAGCACCGCCCCAGCCAGCAGCATCACCGTCACTGCCGCGAAGGCGAACTGGAAGAACACCATCGACGCCATCGGATACCACGGCTGCACCGCCGGCGTCTCCACCTCCCCATTCTTGTAACGATGCAACGTGGCGGGAAGTAAGGCCTGGGGGATCAAGAAGTCTTGGTCGGCGGCGAGGCCGGGGCGGCCCCAGAAGGGGAGGATGCGGTGGCCGAAGGCGAGCTTGTAGGCCCAGAGGACCCAGCAAGGCATGACGGCAGCGAAGGCGTAGAGCGCCATGAAGGCGGAGTTGAGAGCCCACTTCTTTTTGACGATTCCGGCGTAGAGGAGGACGAGGCCCGGCATGCCTTGCATGCCCACCAGCGTGGCCGATACCATCTGCCATGTGTTGTCACCTTTGTTGAGCCAGTCCGGCACCACCGTCGAGTTTATGCTCCCCTGGTACGCCATTGGAGATGCTTAGAGATCAGAGCAACAAACGCTTGGTGGTCTGGTGAAGTGAAGAAAAACTGGGCGAGCTTGGTGAGCATTGTGACAGGACATTCGACTTTTCCAACAAGGGAGGTGGAGTCAAGGTCAATGGGTAGAAGGGGACAAGGGGGATCTTCAATGCGGAAGTGACAGTTGGAATCTGTTGAAAAAAAGTTAAAAAAAATAAGAAAAAGGCCTAACGCAAGCATTGAATGCTTGCAGGGGACCTTGGATCAACACTTGCTGACGTGAGCAAAACGCTAGCTACCTGTTCTTCGCAATCTCGCCTGGGCGTTTCATCGTCAACGTGCGAACGTTGGAAACAGTTGAATCAATTAATTTATTAATTTATTATTAATTTAATTTAAAATTAATATTATTTTTTAAGATCATTAAGGATTGAATCGTTAGAGTCTTTATTAGCTAAGCCTCAAAATAGAGATTCAAACATTCAAGATAAAGTAGAATTATTTTAGGTAGCCTTTGATCTCATTTTATTTTTAATTTTTTATTAATATTTTTTTTTAGCATTCGAAGATAATTATTGGGTTGCATGTACTCATCATAGAAGAATCGAATCGAGCTAATCTAATAACATACCTCGATGAGCAAAATCTTTTTTATATATTTTATTTATATTTTACATTTAAATTTTTAAACTGATTCTCTAGTAAATTTTTTAAAAAAAATTACAAGATCACAAATATTTTTCAACGGTGTTTTGTATGAGAAGAATTGTGGACCGTCCATGTACTCTATCGAGGGCTTGCATGCACTAGATTATCCATGTTCATCCTGTGGAATACAGTTACTTATTTGAGAGGTTTGGTTAGCTGGCGGGTGAAAAAGGAAGCAGCAGTAGGAGCAACTTGCTGCTATAGCCGTCGCCGTCGCCGTCGCCGTCGCCGCTGCTGCTGCGTTACTTGTTACCGGATACCGGGAGATTTTATTCTTGGCTCGACGTCGAGCAGACTGTGGGATGATCCTTCAGCGTCCTTGACAAGTTCTATGGTCAGGAGGATGATTCAGAGAAATTTCTCAGGAAGGGCTACTGGGCTGTGGTCTTATCAACTGCTATTGTGTGGCTGTGAACCGCTTACGGACAGCTGCCTCCAGGCTTCCAGCGAACAGCGACGTCAGATCGATTGACTTCAGGTGTAGTTGGCGTTAAAAAATAAAAGATTAAAAAAAAAAAGAAAATGAGAAACTCTGATGCTATGTTTAGAGGAAGAGAAAAGTGAAAAAAAAAAAATTTAAAAAAAAGAAAAAAGAAAAGAAAAAAGAATTAAAAAAAATATTTTTTTTTGTTTGAAAAAGTGAAGGAAAAATAGAGATGAAAGAAAAATTGATAATTTATAATGATAATAATATTTTTATTATAGATAATTAAAAATGCATCGTTTGTTTTTTGAAAGGATCAATATTAGAATGAAAAAAAAAAAAGTACTTTTGAGTTTTCTCTCCAAAATTTTTTCGGTTTTGAAAAGAAACTTTTATGTGAAGCTATCACTTTTTTTTCCTCTAATTTTTCTCTAATTTTCTTTCCTTCCGACTTTTTTCTTCATTTAAACTAAATTTCATTTTTTTTTTCTATTTTCTCTTTTAATTTTTTTCTCTTTCCAATTTTCTCTTCAACTAAACAAGACGTAAGGAGCACGGTGTATTCACGAGCCATACGTATAAATTTTATTTTATTTTTCCTTTGTCACACCATCATCATGAAGTGTCGGATGATGGCAAAGAGAGAACACAGCGCACTGCTGCTAGTTTCCATCCGAACTCATTTTACTCCCCCACTGAATTGATTAAAAGATTTTATGCAACTAAAATAATTAAATTTAAGTATCATTTATCTTTTGTATTCTGTATTGCAAAGAATTGCTATTACTGTGTGATTGCAAAGATGTTATAAGCCACTTAAGATTGATTTTAATTCTTGAACTGGCTAAAATATTATATATTAACAATTTTTTGTAAATACTTATAATTTTTAATAAGATTTATTTGGTATATCAATCTTTTATGAGACGATGGTGTCATAATTCATATTCGATCTTGATGTGGCTAATAAAGCCACGTAGGCAATCATGGCAAAATTCACTACCTGTCAGGCCAGCCGAGGCGGCCCCGACTTTCTCAAGTCGGCCCCATCGGCCCCGACTTTCTCAAGTCGGCCCCGTCGGCCCCGGCATCTCCGGGTAAGCCGAGGCGGTCCCGATTTTCTCAAGTCGACCTCATCGGCCTCGACATCTCTGGGTAAGCCGAGACAGCCCCGACTTTCCTAAGTTGGCCCCGTCGGCCCCGGCACCTTCAAGCTGTTGTTGGATGGATATGATCGGATAAGTTAAGAATTTTAAATTTTTGCTATGGTTATCTTTATCTTTGGATAAAGCAAGTTCCAGTGAGATCCCCGTGATCAGAATAATCCGATCAAAACTCTTATCATAAAAAAGATAAACGTGGATTAAAATACTAAATCCGATTGATGCGGAAGCGACACCAATAATCTGAACAATCATGGCAATCATTACTTGATTAGAAAAATGATTGCGTACCTTTTGCTAAAGATTTCTGCTGGATTTCCTTGTGAATAAGAAAACGTCCGTGAAGACTCCTTTGCGTGAAGGTTCTGCACCGGAGACTCCTCAAAGGAGTGGAGAAGCTCTCTGAGATCGCTGATTTCTTCTTAGGAATAAACGGGATAATCTTTAGTCCTCAACTCCCTGAATGAGCAAGGGGTATGGCCAAGGAAATAAGCAAGGATTTTTTTGTGAATAAAAATCAGCCGAATTCTTTTGTGTTTCTCTCTTATGGAACTCTCTGTCTTTACTGTTCTTAAGAAACAGATAAAGATAGGCGGATGAAAAATGAAAAAAGATTATTTTTTCTCTCTGCTTTCTCTGATCATGGTGCTCGCTATTTATAAATGGGAAGCGATACTTTGATCGAAGAAAGTGTCGCGTCCCTACGGGAGAGACGCTTCTCATCATCATCCAAAGATACGCGAAGAAGACACCGCTTCATGAAAAAACACGTTCTCTTCTGCGCCTGATCTGAGAACATCATGCCCAACTTACAATAGGCCCGCTGGTCTAAAGGCTCATTGGGAACAAGGCCCATAGAGCCTAAACCCAAAGTCCTCAAACCACCCATGGCCTCCACTTTGGTCACGGATCCATGTTACAGAGTTTAGTTTCATTAAGAAACTTTTCTCCAAATTTTCCAAAAAAATAAACACAATATTAGGCGGCATTACTTGCTCATCGCATCACCTAAAATTTAAAAATAAATTCTTAAAATTTAGGAGCGAGTTTCCTTTTATGGTCTACACCTTGGACTTCGCGGGACACACATAACCTAGCTCCTAAGAATATTGTCCTTACACCGCCATTCCCTATGACTCGGGACAATATTCTTAGTCGTGATTTATTTCCACCAGAAAATCACAACTGCACTCCAGGATATGCGCGACATTTACGTCGAGATAAAATAAATTGTCACATAAGACAATCCCATCCCTGACCTATGAGATCGATACGCAAATGGTTCCTTCATGCGACACTCGAATATTGGCATCAAGTAATTTGTGTACTATCACTTGTCCAATATCCATCTAACACCTTGAGCTCTAGGTTCCCTCATATCCATCCACTGAGTGTCATGAATCAACCCGTCGATTGATCATGTCTACACTCGATCTATAAAGATCACTATGCATAGTTTTAAGATAGATTAATTTGAACCTCTCAAGGGAGTGTTATTACTTTCTCATGGAAAGTACATGAATGACTATATTGCGAGTATGTTCTTAGACCCTAGTGGCATATGCCCAACCCACCGAGTATCAATCATTTATGGATTTTGCTCATTTGGTGAATCAAAGCATATACGCTATAAGTCTGAGTTCAGTGACTTGCTCAAGCTTAAGAACAATCGTACTCTCATAGCTATGAGTTAAATTTCATGATAGTACATTTCTAAAATTTATTCTCATGTAAGTCCGTCAATACGCAATATGCGTACTAGTATACTAATTCGAGAATCCCTCTCAAATAGTCAAGACAAACTATTTCCCAATTGGAAATTACGTATACTTCAATTTCTCATAATAAAGCGCCTAACTTTATTAAAATTGTGACAATTGTATTTCGAATGTAATAAAATGATCTGTGTCTTCTGTACTCATGTGTGAAGCATCTCGAGCACTCAAAATCATTATTTCTAACATTCGTAGACCTTTCAGGAGAATTACATACAACAAGTATATAGGATGCAAATATCAAATCATTTATTATATATCATCTGATGTCAATCATCATAGAAAAATTATGTCTTTTAGACCACAATTTCCAACATACTCCCACTTGGGCTAAAATACATACTACCATAACCTAACTCCCATCCCCTCAACATGACTTGTAAAAATATTTCCCTTGAGGGTCTTGGTAAAGGGATCAGCTAAGTTTTCCAATGAGGCGATCTTGAGCACTTCCACTTCTTTCCGCTGCACAAACTCTCGGATCAAGTGAAACTTGCGCTCAATGTGCTTGCCTTTAGTGTGATAACGAGGTTCCTTCACTTGAGCAATCGCAGCCGTATTGTCACAATACAGTGTTAAAGGTCTCTCAATTGAAGGTACAATCTCCAATTCCATAAGAAACTTTCTTAGCCAAACTGCTTCTTTTGCTGCTCAGATGCTGCCACATACTCAGCTTCCATGGTGGAGTCTGCGATACAAGATTGTTTCACACTCCTCCAACTGATAGCAGCACCACCTAATGTAAATAGAAAACCGGATGTAGATCTTCTAGAATCTTTATCTGCCTGAAAATCAGAATCAGTATATCCCATTGGGATAAGCTCATCACTATGATATACAAGCATATAATCTTTCGTTCTCCGAAGATACTTGAAGATATGCTTGACAGCTATCCAGTGTTGTATCCCTGGGTTCGACTGGTAACGGCTGACCATACCTACGGCGTAACAGATATCAGGTCTCGTGCATAACATGGCGTACATAAGGCTACCAACAGCCGAAGCATATGGTACCTTACTCATTGTACGTTTTTCCTCATCAGTCTTGGGACATTGGTCCTTTGATAGAGGAACACCATGCCTGAAGGGTAACATACCCTTTTTGGAGTCGTGCATTGAGAACCTATGCAGAATCTTATCTATATAAGCCGCCTGAGATAAACCCAATGTTCTTGTCTTTCGATCTCGTAAAAGTTTGATCCCAAGAACATAGCTAGCATCTCCGAGATCTTTCATACTGAACTGATGTGATAGCCAAATCTTGACTGAGGACAATGCTGCGACATCATTGCCAATAAGCAACAAATCATCTACATATAATATCAGAAACACTACAGCTTTACCATCTAATCTCTTGTAGACACATGGCTCATCAGGGTTCTGATTAAAACCATAGGATTTAATCGCCTGATCGAATCTAATGTTCCATGATCTGGATGCTTGTTTAAGTCCATAAATGGACCTTTTAAGCTTGCAAACCATGTTCTCTTGGCCTCGAGATATGAACCCCTCTGGTTGGACCATATAGATAGTCTCGTCAAGATATCCATTGAGGAAAGCGGTCTTGACGTCCATCTGCCAAATCTCATAGTCAAAATGAGCTGCTATGGCCAAGAGAATCCGAATCGACTTTAGCATGGCAACAGGTGAAAAAGTTTCCTCATAATCTATACCCTCCTTCTGGGTATAGCCCTTTGCCACCAACCGTGCTTTGAAGGTTTCAACCTTCCCATCCGGTCCTCTCTTTCTCTTGTAGATCCACTTGCACCCAATGGGTTTGATCCCAGCCGGTGCATCTACAATATCCCAAACTTCATTCGAGTACATAGATTCCATTTCTGATTCCATAGCCTTGTGCCATTGGTCTGCATCTACATCCGTGATAGCTTCATCGTAACTAGTGGGATTCGATTCTTGTTCATTGGAGATCGCCACATAGGATTCTCCAAAGAACATAAACCTTTTAGGTGGTCTCAAAATCCTCCCACTGCGACGAACCACGGGTGTCGTATCTAATACTGGTTCGGCAATAGGTGTTTCATCCTTATCATTATGTCTTGAATTGAAAGATGATCCCTCAGGTGTATGTTCTTGTAGAACCACCTTTTTAGGATCAGCGGTACTAATACAATCATCTTCCAATAATCTAGCATTCGTGCTAACGAACACATTTCGACTCTCAGGATTATAGAAGTAGCCGCCTACAGTTCCTTTTGGGAAACCAACCCAGTAGCAAAGTATAGATCTTGGTCCGAATTTAGACGTCTTTTCAGTCAATACATAAGCAGGACATCCCCATACTTTGAGGTACCTTGGATTGGACTTACGTCCAGTCCACATCTCATAGGGAGTCTTGGGTACTGACTTAGATGGGACTAAATTCAAAATATATGCTGCCGTTTCTAGAGCATATCCCCAAAAGGATTCTGGCAAACTTGCATGACACATCATGCATCTTACCATCTCAAGTAGAGTTCTATTTCTCCTTTCTGCTACCCCATTCTGTTGTGGTGTTCTAGGAGCAGTAAGTTGAGAAACAATGCCATTGTCAATGAGGAACTGTTTATATTCTTCAAGAAGGTATTCACCTCCACGATCTGATCTAACAGCTTTGATTCGTTTTCCCAACTGATTCTCAACTTCAGCCTTGAACTGCTTAAACTTTGTAAAAGCTTCAGACTTATGTCGCATCAGATAAACGTATCCATATCTTGAGTAATCATCAGTAAAAGTAATGAAATACTCAAAACCTCCTCGGGCTTGTACCGTCATTGGTCCGCATACATCAGTGTGCACCAAGTCCAGTAAATTAGAGGCCCTAAGGCCTTTGGTCTTAAAAGACCTTCTAGTCATTTTTCCTTCCAAACAGGATTTGCACTGAGGCATTTTATCCATATCCAATGGACCCAAGGATCCATCCTGGATAAGCCTTTTAATCCTATTAAGGTTTATGTGACCTAGTCTTAAATGCCAAAGTGTTTCTTCATTGTGTTCAGCTTTTCTCTTATTTGAGACAGTATGCACTATTTCAGTGTCATTGGATGTGGGAGTTATTGGATGTACATAATATAAATTTCCTAATCTTGATCCTCTACAAATTTCTTTACCATTTCTACTAATGGAAACATCAGAATGGAAAGAAACATTGTAACCATAGGAAATCAAACATGCTACTGAAATTAAATTTCTTTTAATGTCTGGTACATATAAGCAATCATCCAATACAAGTTTTTTGTTACATCCAAAAGATAAACTAACTCTACCAATACTAGTAGCTCCCACTTTTACTCCTGTCCCCAACCTCAGCAATATCTCTCCTCTATTGAGTTTCCTGGTTACCTGGAACCCCTGCAATGAATTGCATATGTGATTAGTGGCTCCTGAGTCTACAATCCAGGATACAGTAGAATCCACCACTAAACATGTTTCAATAACAAAAATATTACCTGTTGCATTCTTCTTGGCAATTAGTTTTGGGCAGTTTGTCTTCCAGTGCCCTTTCTGGTTGCAGTGAAAACATCTCCCTTTTACTGCTCCTTTAGCGGTCTTTGTCTTTTTGATCTTGCCACCCGCTACCTTAGGATGCTGCTTCTTCTTTCCTTTGGGCCTTTTGGGCTTAGAAGAAGAAGCCTTAGTAAAGTGAACTGCCTTTTCCTTCCCTAGAATCTGCTCAGCTGATTGCAGCTCTTTCATGAGCTCTGGGAGGGTCATGCCAAGTTTGTTCATTGAATAGTTAAGCTTGAATTGATCAAATGAACTTGAGAGGGTTTCCAGCACTATATCTATCTGAGTCTCTTGATCGATCTCAGCACCCAAATCGATGGCCTCATATAGGTAGCCCATCACTTTAAGCATATGCTCTCGGACCGGGGTACCTTCAGCCATACGAGTATTGATCAGCTTCCTGATAGCACTCTGCCGTGCAGCCCTGCTCGAATGAGCGAACATCTCTTGGAGACTAAAATCATATCATAAGCCGTCTCCATGTTTTGATGTTGCTGCTGTAGCACTGGGCTTAAGGAAGCCAAGATATAGCATTTGGCCATCTCATCAGCCTTGTTCCATTTTTCAAATTCAAGCTTTTCATTATCCGTTGGGTTTTGACCCAACTGAGGACAGATATCTGTTAGGACATACTTATACCCAGCAGAAGTGAGTACTATGTCCAAATTTCTCTTCCAATTCAAATAGTTTGGTCCGGTTAACTTATTATCATTAAGTATAGAAGCAAGTGGAGAAAATGATGACGACATCTGAAATATAAATAATGGCATACATGCATCAGTTATATATGCTCCATAAATATTCTTTTAACATTAAGATTACTAAGTAGCAAAAACTTAAAAAAAATCTACAAAGTCTCAATGTAACAGTGTATTGACCTCCATAAAAATGAGTCAACCCAAGTCCCACCTGGTCATAGTCCCCAAGTGCTGATCTAACAGCCTTACTTGGTTATGATCACTGCTTTGGTTTTTTTTTTTTTTGGCTCCTATCATTATAGGTCAAGTGTTAACCAAGGTTTAATCTTCTGGGATTAACAAGTTTGAAAACTCCATCCCTAATGGGGGTCACGCATGTGACACGAGTAAGTGTTCAAATAGGATACCCTAGATTATTCATTTAATTCTTAGAACTATGCAAACTAATGGCATACCCCATCCCTAATGGGGGTCACGCATGTGACACGAGTAAGTATATCATATGCAACAAAGAATTAAATATTTTATTAAAAATTCTCCCACTATAGCTGATGTATGTACTCCATCCCTAATGGGGGTCACGCATGTGACACGAGTAAGCACATGCATCATAGTGTGAATCAACCTTTTTGGGAAGCCGCGGGTTACATGTTACCCTCACACACTTGATAATTTGTTAATTAAGTTTTTGTATAATTTGTGATTCACCTTATGTCCAAATGGCCTTGGACATACCTTTAATCACTTAACCAATTATGTAATCATTTTTCTGATTAACGCCCATAATTGTCATAGGTGCTTTGGTTTCCTATCTATTCAATCATGCCAATTTAGGGTCCTTTAATCATTTAATTACATTTAACTCATAATATTCTAATGAGTGATACCATGCCAATAAAACATGCATGCAATACACATAAGCAATAAAAATAATAATAATAATAAATTGTTGTGCTAGCACAAAACGAAGGCATTCCGGAATCATAATGAAATATTAATCAGACCACAATCATCTTGACCGTCCCTTTCCAATTAACAAGATACCCCCAGCCCCCATAAACATAAGTGCATAGTAGGATAAGAGCGTCATGTTGACCTTCAACCACCACGAGCTCCATTCTTAAATGCCTCATTTAAACATCTCTTCTATCTAAATAGCTCTTTCTCTCTCATCCTTCAATCTTTCCGTTACCTTTAATAAATCATTCGGACCAGAACCTTAACCTTCCTGACATCTTGAGGTCTCATGCCGTGGAATCCCTTCTTCTCACGTGGAGTGAAGAAGGGAGGCATCCTTCTAGATTTCGTTCGTGGCACCAGCCGGCTGAACAAGAAGTCATCCGAACGGAAGTCCTTTCTTTTTGTTCGTTCCTGGCACCAGACGGGCTGAACAAGATGTCATCCGAATTGAAGAAGGGAGCCAACGTCCGAGTTGCTTCTTGCATTAAATGGTCCAAACGGAAGAAGGAGGCCAATCGTCTTCTCCATCGTCCAATCCCCAAGAAGTATTCCGGACGAAACCGTGTGGAGTCCACGGACGTGTGTATTCCTTCCGTTCCAACAAGAAGTCTTCTGACGCGTGTATTCCTTCCATTCCAGCAAGAAGTCTTCTGTATTCCTTCCGTTCCAGCAAGAAGTTCCGTTCCAGCAAGAAGTCTTCCGAACGGATGCGTGTATTCCTTTCGTTCCAGTCGTTCCAGCCAGAAGTCTTCTGGACGGAACTGGGTGGAATCCACGGAAGAAGGGAGGTGTTCCTTCCGTTCCGTTACATGAAGAAGGGAGGAACTCACTTCCGTTAGGAAGAAGGGAGGAACTTGCTAGGAGTCGAAAAGTCCCTCTTCATGACGTTCCAGGAAGTAGGAAAAAAAAAAAACGGATGGAAGAAAGATCTACGGCCTATTTTAATATTTTTCATCTTCCCTTAAGAGAGGAGGCATCCATATAGATTACTTATTATCCAAACCAAACGTTCCCAACGCTCTGATACCATTTTGTTGTTGGATGGATATGATCGGATAAGTTAAGAATTTTAAATTTTTGCTATGGTTATCTTTACTTTGGATAAAGCAGTTCCAGTGAGATCCCCGTGATCAGAATAATCCGATCAAAACTCTTATCATAAAAAAGATAAACGTGGATTAAAATTAAATCCGATTGATGCGGAAGCGACACCAATAATCTGAACAATCATGGCAATCATTACTTGATTAGAAAAATGATTGCGTACCTTTTGCTAAAGATTTCTGCTGGATTTCCTTGTGAATAAGAAAACGTCCGTGAAGTCTCCTTTGCGTGAAGGTTCTGCACCGGAGACTCCTCAAAGGAGTGGAGAAGCTCTCTGAGATCGCTGATTTCTTCTTAGGAATAAACGGGATAATCTTTAGTCCTCAACTCCCTGAATGAGCAAGGGGTATGGCCAAGGAAATAAGCAAGGATTTTTTTGTGAATAAAAATCAGCCGAATTCTTTTGTGTTTCTCTCTTATGGAACTCTCTGTCTTTACTGTTCTTAAGAAACAGATAAAGATAGGCGGATGAAAAATGAAAAAAGATTATTTTTCTCTCTCTGCTTTCTCTGATCATGGTGCTCGCTATTTATAAATGGGAAGCGATACTTTGATCGAAGAAAGTGTCGCGTCCCTACGGAGAGACGCTTCTCATCATCATCCAAAGATACGCGAAGAAGACACCGCTTCATGAAAAAACACGTTCTCTTCTGCGCCTGATCTGAGAACATCATGCCCAACTTACAATAGGCCCGCTGGTCTAAAGGCTCATTGGGAACAAGGCCCATAGAGCCTAAACCCAAAGTCCTCAAACCACCCATGGCCTCCAATTTGGTCACGGATCCATGTTACAGAGTTTAGTTTCATTAAGAAACTTTTCTCCAAATTTTTCAAAAAAATAAACACAATATTAGGCGGCATTACTTGCTCATCGCATCACCTAAAATTTAAAAATAAATTCTTAAAATTTAGGAGCGAGTTTCCTTTTATGGTCTACACCTTGGACTTCGCGGGACACACATAACCTAGCTCCTAAGAATATTGTCCTTACACCGCCATTCCCTATGACTCGGGACAATATTCTTAGTCGTGATTTATTTCCACCAAAAAATCACAACTGCACTCCAGGATATGCGCAACATTTACGTCGAGATAAAATAAATTGTCACATAAGACAATCCCATCCCTGACCTATGAGATCGATACGCAAATGGTTCCTTCATGTGACACTCGAATATTGGCATCAAGTAATTTGTGTACTATCACTTGTCCAATATCCATCTAACACCTTGAGCTCTAGGTTCCCTCATATCCATCCACTGAGTGTCATGAATCAACCCGTCGATTGATCATGTCTACACTCGATCTATAAAGATCACTATGCATAGTTTTAAGATAGATTAATTTGAACCTCTCAAGGGAGTGTTATTACTTTCTCATGGAAAGTACATGAATGACTATATTGCGAGTATGTTCTTAGACCCTAGTGGCATATGCCCAACCCACCGAGTATCAATCATTTATGGATTTTGCTCATTTGGTGAATCAAAGCATATACGCTATAAGTCTGAGTTCAGTGACTTGCTCAAGCTTAAGAACAATCGTACTCTCATAGCTATGAGTTAAATTTCATGATAGTACATTTCTAAAATTTATTCTCATGTAAGTCCATCAATACGCAATATGCGTACTAGTATACTAATTCGAGAATCCCTCTCAAATAGTCAAGACAAACTATTTCCCTAATTGAAAATTACGTATACTTCAATTTCTCATAATAAAGCGCCTAACTTTATTAAAATTGTGACAATTGTATTTCGAATGTAATAAATTGTGTCTTCTGTACTCATGTGTGAAGCATCTCGAGCACTCAAAATCATTATTTCTAACATTTGTAGACCTTTCAGGAGAATTACATACAACAAGTATATAGGATGCAAATATCAAATCATTTATTATATATCATCTGATGTCAATCATCATAGAAAAATTATGTCTTTTAGACCACAATTTCCAACACAAGCCAGGCGAGGCGGCCCCGACTTCCCCAAGTCGGCTCTGGCATCTCCAACCGAGACAAGGCAGCCCCGACTTCCTCAAGTCGGCCCCGGCATCTTCAGGCAAGCTGAGGCGGCCCAGACTCCCCAAAGTCGGCCCCGTCGGCCCTGGCATCTCCATTCGAACCGTGGCGGCTCCGACTTCCTCAAGTCGGCCCCGGCATCTCTAGGCAAGCCGAGGTGGCCCCGACTTCCTCAAGTCGGCCCCGTCGGCCCCGACATCTCCAGCCAAGTCGAGGCGGCCCCGACTTCCTGAAGTCGGCCCGGCATCTCCAAAGCAAGCTGAGGCGGCCCCGACTCCCCTAAGTCGGTCCCGTCGGCCTTGGCATCTCCAATCGAGCCGAGGCGGCCCCAACTCCCCTAAGTCAGCTCCATCGGCCCTGGCATCTCCAACCGAGCCGAGGCGGCCCCAACTTCCTCAAGTCGGCCCCAGCATCTCCAGCCAAGCTGAGGCGGCCCCGACTTCCTCAAGTCGGCCCCGGCATCTCCAGCCAAGCCGAGGCGGCCCCGACTTCCTCAAGTCGGCCCCGTTGGCCCCAGCATCTCCAGCCAAGCCGAGGTGGCCCTGACTTCCCCAAGTCGGCCCCGGCACCTTCAAGCTAGCCGAGGCGGCCCCGAAATCTCCAAGTTGGCCCCAGCATCTTCAGCCGAGCTGAGGCAGCCCCGACTTCCTCAAGTCAGCCCCGGCATCTCTAGGCAAGTCAAGGCGGCCCCGACTTTCCCAAGTCGGCCCCATCGGCCTCGGCATCTCCAACCAAGCCGAGGTAGCCCCGACTTCCTCAAGTTGTCCCCGTCGGCCCCGGCATCTACAGCCAAGCTGAGGCGGCCCCGACTTCCTCAAGTTGACCCCGTCGGCCCACGGCATCTCCAAAGCAAGCCGAGGTGGCCCCGACTTCCCTAAGTCGGCCCCACATCTACCTGGGCCATCAGCTCTCTAACCCGCACGGACTGACACGGCCTGGTCCACCTGCCGCCTGACCATGCCTTCGATGGGACCAGACCCACCTACCAAGCGATTCCACTGACTGATAGGACCTGGCCCACCAACCAACAGCTCCTCCCTCTCCGATGGGATGGGACCCACCAATCAGTCCAAATTTACATAATCCCCACGTACTTCATGGATATCTTTCCCTCACGGAACTTCACATAGCTGATCTCCATGCAAGTTTCAACCAACAGCTCCTCCCTCTTCGATGGGACGGGACCCACCGATCAGTCCAAATTTACATAACTCCCACGTCCTCCACGGACATCTTTCCCTCATAGAATTTTACGTAGCTGATATCCGTGCATGTTTCAACTGCCTATAAAAGGGTAAGTCCACTGGAGACTCAAGTATGCGAACATAAGCACCCACTCATTTTCCTACTTCAGAGAACCTCCACCCCTCGGAGCCTTCTCTGATCTAAAGAGCTCTCTTGAGCTCTCCCTCAGCTGTGACCTCGGTTGCTGACTTGGGCGTTGGAGGGTTCCTACTGGAGCACCCCTCCGGTCTTGGGACTTCTTGCAGGTTGTCCAGCTAGGCGAGGATCCCACCAGCAAGCAGATTACTCTTCCCTGCGCTCAAGACCAGTGATCGGGCGTCATCAGATTGGCGCACCAGGAAGGTGGGGAGGAAGAAGAAAGAAAGCGCGAACCCTACAGTCTTCACTCACAAACTTTTCCTCCTTTTTTCTTCATCAAACCATGGTGGTGACGCAAGCTCAAGATGGTTCTACCAGTTACCCTGGGGGCAGCTGCCCTCACCAGTTAGGCAGCAGGAAGCTAACCTTCCTACTGTCGATCCTTCCGTCACCTGTCCACCACCAGATGCAGCTTCCCCAGCTGATCAGCTGGCGGCCCTTACCCAACAAGTCCAAGGCCTCGCCACCATGGTCCGTGGACTCCAGGAGCAACAGTCCGTGGACACCCAATGCCAGACGGCTCCCCCGCGTGCTAGTCAGCAGTCTGCGAGGGGAGGTTCTCCCCAGCGAGAGACCATCCATCGCCAGGCTTCCCCCAGGAAGCCACATCGTGAGCTCCTCAAGAGGCCATGATCCCCTGGCTATGGCCCAAGCAGGCTTCCCTCGGGGCCACGGTGCCAGGAGAAGCCAAATTGGAGGTCTCGCCTCCCATATTCTTCTCCGTCTTCTTCTTCTTCATCCTCCGAGTTGTCCAAGAGGGCCCCGACAATCAGCCGCCAAGCGGAGGAGCGCCTGGATGAGTACCACCGGCGACTGGACGAGCTCGCTAGAAAAATCAACAACCAACCGGAGGAGGAGTATGACACTCATCCTCCCTACACCCGCCGGATATTAGAGGAGCCCGTACCCTCCAAATTTCGTTTCCCTCAGATGGATCCATATGACGGCACAACGGATCCTCTCGACCACCTCGAGAGTTACAAAGCCATGATGCAGGTCAAAGGGGCTATGGATGCCCTTTTATGCAAAGCTTTCCCCGCCACCCTATGGAAAGTCGCCCGTGCTTGGCACACGTATCTGTCCCCTCACAGCATCGATTCTTTTCGGGAGCTAGAAAGGGCCTTTTGGCGCATTTCAATGATTGTTGAAGGATCCCGAGAGTTGCTGACAGCCTCTTCTCCATGCGACAGAAGGAATGGGAGTCACTCCAAGACTTCGTGGCCTGATTCAAGACCACCGCCCTCGAAGTATACCATCTGAACGATGCGGTGGCAACGCCGGTGCTGAAACGGGGGCTCCTCCCATCCCGCTTTACTTTCTCCCTAGACAAGAAGCCCTCCGGCTCCTACTCTGACCTTCTCCTTCGGGCCCAGAAATACATCCGCGTGGATGAGGCCGACCTCACCCGCCAAGAGTCTACAAGAGGGTCCAGCCGAAAGATCGCCCGTCCCGAGCCAAGCGGATCTTCTCGCCCCCGGCGACCTGAGCCACCCCGCCGACCGGACGACAGGCATCGGAACCTCGCTCCTCTGGAGAGCAAGCTCACACCTCTCCTCGCCCCTCGCTCTCATATCCTCATGGAGATTGAGGGTGAGGCTTACCTCCGACGACCTCTCCCATGAAGAAGGGCCTTCCCCGTGACAAAAGTTGGTATTGCCGTTTTCACCGGGACTATAGCCACGATATTGATAACTGCTACAGTCTGAAGTGCACCATTGAGGAGCTCATCCAGCAGGGCTACCTCTGGAAATATGTCCAGAAAGCGCTTCCACTGGTGCCGGCTCTCATGGGACCCCCGCCTGCTCAAGCTGCCATCGACAACACCCCTACAGAGCGAATAGTTAGAATGGTGTCCTGGGGGGCAGCTTCTTCGTCCAAGCGGCCGAGAGAGGAGGTGCAGGATGATGTAGTCCCCGGGAAGGGGTCAGCAATTGTTGAGAATATAAATAATAAAGGCATCGTTGTCTCCATAACGATTGCCAAACACCCTGTAAAAAGGATATTAGTTGATAGTGGCAGCTCAGCTGACATCCTTACTTACGATGCATTTGTTAGGATGGGTCTGTCTGTTGATTCTCTCCAGCCCATGGCGGCTCCGTTGGTTGGATTTACCGGAGATTCGGTGAAGGTTGAAGGCGAAATATCCTTGCCCGTGACGGTCGGAACCCAGCCACGCCAAAGCACCGTCATCATAAAGTTCCTGGTCGTGCGAGTCCCTCTGGCGTACAATGCCATTCTCGGGCGACCGGGTCTCAATCTGTTGGATGCAGTCATCTCCACCGGCGTTAGCTCGTGCAATTCCCCACCAGCGGCAGGATCGGTGAGATGCGAGGTGAGGTCAGCCCGGTCCTGCCTAGCTATCATGCGGCATCAAGTCCTCAAGAGGCCAAGCCAGCCTCGGAAGCACCTGACCCCAGAGAGTCCAGCAAAGGAGGAGAGCCGGCCGAACGCCTCCTGACTTTTCCTCTAGGGGACGACCCAGCAAGGACTGTGCCTGTCTTCGGACTCCTCCCTCCGGAGGACCGCGACCATCTCCTAACTTTCCTACAGGCCAACTCGGATATATTTGCTTGGTCAGCACCCGACATGCCTAGCATCCCCCGGAGGTGATCATTCACAAGCTCAATATCGATTCAAAGCACCATCCAGTCCATCAAAGGAAGAGAAGCTTCGCTCTCGAGCGGCAGAGGGCCATCGATGAGGAGGTCAGCTTGCTGCTCGGTGCGGGTCATATCCGAGAAGCACATTATCCCAACTGGCTGGCTACCGTGGTCATGGTGCGAAAGATGAATGGGAGCTGGAGGATCTGCATCGACTTCACCGACCTGAACAAGGCGTGCCCAAAGGACAGTTTCCCTCTGCCCCGAATCGACCAGTTGGTGGACTCCACATCCGGCCATGAACTTCTCAGCTTCATGGATGCCTTCTCTGGATATAACCAAATAAAGATGGACCCAAGCGATGAGGAGCACACCTCCTTCGTAACAGAAAAGGGCATTTATTGCTATAAAGTCATGCCCTTCGGTCTTAAGAACGGAGCAACCTATCAAAGATTGATGAACAAAGTTTTCCAAGATCAGCTGGGTCGAAACATGGAGGTCTACATGGACGACATGCTGACAAAGAGCATCCGCGCTTCCGATCATATCTCTGACCTATAGGAAACTTTCAACAACCTCCGCCATTTTCAAGTCAAATTGAACCCTAAGAAGTGCGCCTTCAGTGTCACGGAGAGCAAATTCTTGGGCATTATGGTGACCCAGAGAGGGATCGAGGTGAACCCAGAGAAGATCAGTGCCATCCTCGACATGAGGCCGCCATCTAGCAAGAAAGAGGTGCAACGACTCACAACGAGGATGGTGGCTCTAAGTCGTTTCCTCTCTTAGTCGGTCGA
This sequence comes from Calamus simplicifolius, assembly GCA_900491605.1. Classification (NCBI taxonomy): domain Eukaryota; kingdom Viridiplantae; phylum Streptophyta; class Magnoliopsida; order Arecales; family Arecaceae; genus Calamus; species Calamus simplicifolius. The sequence goes on from UESW01004008.1 coordinate 306,764, forward strand.
GAGGTGTTTACCGTTCTTCAAGGCCCTGCGGAAGATAAATAGCTTTGAATGGATGGACGACTGCCAGAAGGTCTTTGACAGGTTAAAGGCGTTCCTGTCCTCCCCGTTGCTCCTGTCGAAGCCAAAGGATGGAGAGAGTCTTTTTCTCTATCTCGCCACCTCTCCGGAGGCCATTAGTTCCGGTTTGGTGCGTCTTGATGCCGACGGAACCCAGAGACCTGTCTACTATATGAGCAAGGTGCTTCACAATGCGAAAGTCATGTATTCCAAAGCCGAAAAGATAATCTTTGACCTGATTGTTTCGGCCCGATGGCTCCGTCTGTACTTTCAAGCTCATCCTATCATTGTTCTCACGGATCAGCCTCTCCGAGCTATCCTAGCTCGCCTAAACACCTCAGGCTGACTTGCCAAATGGGCTATCAAATTAGGAGAGTTCAACCTCTCCTTCCAAGCTCGGCTAGTTCTGAAGTCCCAAATCCTAGCCGATTTCCTGGTCAAGTGTACCTGGGCAGAGGAGCTGGCCGAGGAGGATCCCATAAAGCAGCCCAACCCCAAGCCAAGCGACGGCGAGGAGTCCTGGATCCTCCACGTGGACAGCGCTTCAAACTCCCAAGGAAGCGGCGCCGGCCTCATCCTCGCAAGCCCGGGTGGGGAGAAGGTGGAGTGCACCCTTCGTTTTTTATTCAAAGCCACTAATAATCAGGCCGAGTACGAGGCCCTACTGGCGGGGTTAATATTGGCCCAGGAATTTGAAGTGAGACATCTTAGAGCTTTCACCAATTCGCAACTTTTCTCCGGGCAGATCAATAGAGAGTACGAGGTGCGTGACTCCACCATGGCCAAGTACCTGGATAAGGTTCGGCTTTTGGTCTCTCCACTAACTTATTTCAGCATCAGCTACATCCCTCGGAGTGAGAATGCCAAAGCCGACACCCTTTCCCGCTTGGCCACCTCCGCCGATGGCTTCACAAGGGACGCCTACATCGAGCACTTAGAGAGGCTCAGCATAGAAGACAAAGAAGAAGTCCTCCCACTGATCCAGGAGCCAACTTGGATGGATCCCTACAACCGGTACCTCATAGACGACACTCTTCTTGACAATCGTGATGAAGCTAGACTGCTTAAATGGAGAGCCTCCAAGTTCACCCTCCTAGACGGACATCTGTACAGGAGATCATTTTCCTATCCCCTGCTCAAATGTGTAGGACCTACCGACGCTGATTATATCCTTAGAGAGATTCATGAAGGCATCTGCAGGAATCACTTGGGGGGCAGATCCCTAGCTCAAAAAGGCCTCCGTCAGGGGTACTTTTGGCTCACCATGAGGGAGGACGCCGCCAAGTTGGTCCAAAAGTGTGATGGCTATCAGTGCCATGCGCACATCCAATGCCAGCCATCTGTTCCTTCAAATCCGCTCTCGGCCCCGTGGCCTTTCGTCCAGTGGGAAATGGACATCCTTGGGCCATTCCCCCCAGCTTCAGGACAGCGGAGATTCTTGCTTGTCGCCATCGACTATTTCACCAAGTGGGTTGAGGTCGAGGCGCTGGCTAAAATCACCGAGAGCAAGGTTCAAGCCTTCTTATGGAAGTCAATTATATGCCGCTTCGGCCTGCCTCACACTCTCGTCACTGAAAATGGCCGACAGTTCAACAACGCCACATTCAGGACCTTCTGCGATGAACTAGGCATCCACCATCGATTCACCTCCATTGGCCATCCACAGACTAATGGGGAAGCCGAGGTCATGAACTACACCATCCTTAGAGGACTCAAAACTTGGCTGGACGGATCTAAGGGCCGGCGGGCAGAAGAGCTTCCCAGTGTGCTGTGGGCTTACCACACGACCCCTAGGGCTCCGACAGGCGAAATTCCCTTCAGCCTAACCTTCGGGTCCGAAGCGGTCATTCCCATCGAGATCGGACTGCCAAGTCTGTGCGTGGAGTCCTACAACGAAGAGAACAACTCTGCTCAGCTAAGAGCTAACCTCGACTTCATCGACGAGGCAAGCGATCGGGCACAGCTGCGTATGGTGACTTTCCGCTAGAGGGCAACCAAAAACTACAATGCCAGGGTCCGCCCCAAAGTGTTGCGCCTGGGGGATCTGGTTCTAAGAAAGGCCGAGGTATCTAAGCCCGCGGAGGGGGGCAAACTGTTTGTCAATTAGGAAGGTCCTTACCATATAGTTGAGGCACTCCCCGAGGGATGTACCAAATCCAAGAGCTCGGCGGCTAGCCTATCTCACGTACCTGGAATGCTGACAACCTTCACCAATATTATCAATGATGTATCTCCTTACAATATGAACAATAAAAGGCCTCCTTCAACACCTCGATCAATTTTCCCCTGCACCTAAGAGCCAGATCTTTTCAAAAGGAGCTCGCCGGCATCGCGGCCAACGGGAAACCACTCGGCCCTAGCACGGCGGTGCCCCCAAGTGGTTCAAGACCCTAAAGGCTCCGTATCCGATCGAGTCACCCCTCGGGCGGCACACAAACCCCCGAGATGGTTCAAAAGGAGCTCGCCGGTATTGCAGCCCACGAGACACCACTCGGTCCTCGCACGGCAGTGCCCCCAAGTGGTTCAAGATCTTAAAGGCTCCGTACCCGGTCGAGTTGCCCCTCGGACGGCACACAAACCCCCGAGGCAGTTCAAAAGGAGCTTGTCGGCATCGCAGCCCACGGGACACTACTCGGCCCCAGAACGGCGGTGCCCCCGAGTGGTTCAAGACCCTAAAGGCTCCATACCCAGTCGAGTCACCCCTTGGGCGGCACATAAACCCTCTAGATGGTTCGAAAGGAGCTCACCGGCATTGCGGCCCATGGGACACCACTCGGCCCCGGCACGACGGTGCCCCCGAATGGTTCAAGACTCTAAAGGTTCCGTACCCAATCGAGTCACCCCTTGGGCGGCACACAAACCCTCGAGGCAGTTCAAAAGGAGCTCACCGGCATCGTGGCCCATGGGACACCACTTGGCCCCGGCACGGTGGTGCCCCTGAGTGGTTCAAGACCCTAAAGGCTCCGTACCCAGTCGAGTCACCCCTTGGGCAGCACATAAACCTCTGAGACAGTTCAAAAGGAGCTCGCTGGCATCACGGCCCACGGGATACCACTCGGCCCCGGCACGGCGGTGCCCCCGAGTGGTTCAAGACTCTAAAGGCTCCATACCCGGTCCAATCGCCCCTTGAGCGGCACATAAACCCCCGAGGCAGTTCAAAAGGAGTTCACCGGCATCACGGCCCACGGGACACCATTCGACCCTGGCACGGTAGTGCTCCCGAGTGGTTCAAGACCCTAAAGGCTCCGTACCCGATCGAGTCGCCCCTTCGGGCAGCACACAAACCCCTGAGATGGTTCAAAAGGAGCTTACCGGCATCGCAGCCCATGGGACACCACTCGGCCCCGGCACGGCGGTGCCTCCGAGTGGTTCAAGACCCTAAAGGCTTCATAACCGGTCGAGTCGCCCCTTGGGTGGCACACAAACTCCCGAGGTGGTTCAAAAGGAGCTCGCCGGCATCGCGGTCCATGGGATACCACTCGGCCCCGGCACGGCAGTTCCCCTAAGTGGTTCAAGACCCTAAATGCTCTGTACCCGATTGAGTCACCCCTCGAGCAGCACACAAACCCCCGAGGCAGTTCAAAAGGAACTCGCCAGTATCGTGGCACATAGGACACCACTCAGCCCCGGTACAGCGGTGCCCCCAAGTGGTTCAAGACCCTAAAGGCTCCGTACCCAATCGAGTCACCCCTTGGATGGCACACAAACCTCCGAGATGGTTCAAAAGGAGCTCGCCGGCATCGCGGCCTATGGGACACCACTCGGCCTCGGCACGGCGGTGCCCTCGAGTGGTTCAAGACCCTAAAGGCTCCATACCCGATCGAGTCGCCCCTCGAACGGCACACAAACCCTCGAGACAGTTCAAAAGGAGCTCGCCGGCATTGCGGCCCATAGGACACCACTCGGCCCTAGCACGGCGGTGCCCCCAAGTGGTTCAAGACCCTAAAGGTTCCGTACCCGGTCGAGTCATCCCTCGGGTGGCACACAAATCCCCGAGGTGGTTCAAAAGGAGCTCGCCGGCATCGCGACCCATGGGACACCACTCGGTCCCGGCACGGCGGTGCCCCCGAGTGGTTCAAGACCCTAAAGGCTCCGTACCCGATCGAGTTGCCCCTCGGGCGGCACACAAACCCCCGATGCGGTTTAGAGCTCGCCGGGATCGTGGCCCATGGGACACCACTCAGCCTCGGCACGACGATGCCCCCGAGTGGTTCGAGACCCTAAAGGCTCCGTACCCGATCGAGTCGTCCCTCGGGCGGCACACAAACCTTTGAGATGGTTCAAAAGGATCTCGCCGGCATCGCGGCCCATTGGACACCACTCGGCCCCGACACGGTGATTCCCTCAAGTGGTTCAAGAACCTAAAGGCTCCGCGCCCGATCAAATTTTCCCTCGGGCGGTAAACAAACCCCTAAGGTGGTCCGAAGTCAGGGCTCGACGGCACCACGACTAATAAGGCATTGCCCAGCCTCGCGCTGTCCCCAACGGACCCTGTTTTCCAGAATGGTCTTCGGAATCAACCTCCAAAGGCGCCTCCTTGAATTTAATAGCTTGGCGCTTGTTCGAGCTGTTTCACTAAGTTCGTACGCAAATTCCTAGGATACTCTCAAAAGCCGCTCAGAACCGCCCGGGTTCTCCCTCACGGCCAGTGATTAACTAATCTACTTAGTTGGTCAGGGACCTGATGGATCGAAAGCTTAGCTAGCGGCATGGATCTTCGCTGACTTGTTCAAATTGTTATCAAGTTTAGGTGCATCCGGCCACCGCAGAGATGGAAAACAAAGAAAAGTAAGCAAGGTGCGGAAGACAATATAAAGGAAAGATCTTTCTCATTGATAACTTTGAATAGGCTACCTCAGTGAGGACTCTCTAAGTTCGTGGGAAAACTCTAAAGAAATTTCTAAACGGCCGTAGCCGGCACCAAGTTGCCCCAGCAAATTATGAACCTATTCGGTAGCGCAAGTTTCTGCAAACCTATTCGATCACTATCAGGCCTAAGTCCAGGGATCCACCGCGGTGCCTCCGACATACAAACGAAAGAGCAAAACATTTTTGAAAAAGGCTCATTTTCATTGATGTCTTGTAACGACTATAAAATCTAACCCGGGGTCAGTTACAAAAAGAAAATGAAGGTACAAAAATACAAAATATCTTAGGGCCCGCTTGGCCCCTACTCCTCTCCGGCATCTTCCTCCTCCGCCGGTTCCTTGCCGTCGAGATCCCGGCTTGGATCTCTTCAAGTTCAGAGCCGTTAATATTAAAGGCTGCAGACACCTTCACCTTAAAAAGGTCGAAGCCCCTTTTAAAGGCGTCAAGGCTGGCCTCAACGACTTCTTGCTCAAACTCCGCGGAGGCTTTATAGCTGGCGATGGCGGTCTCGGCTCGGGCCTCGGCCTCCTGGGTTTTCACCTCGGCCTCCCTGATGCCTGCCTCGGCTTCCTTGGCCCGCGTTTCGGCCTCCCAGGCCCGGCCCTCGGCCTTCTCGGCGCGGGCGCTAGCTTCATAGCATGGGCCACCGCCCCGGCCCGCTCATGACTTGCATCAACCGCCGCTCTCTCTGCCGCGGCGGCCCTTTCCATGGCGGCCCGGACCTCATCCATGACCGTATCAGCTCGGCTTTCCGACTGCTAGAGCTGGCAGGTCAGCTCCTCGATCCTTTTGCTGGCCGCCTCCAGCCTAGCTGATATCAGCGCCAACCTAGTCTCTGTCGCGAAGGCTCGGCCTTTTTCAATTTCGGCCTGGCACTCCGCTTCCTTCGCCCGGCTGCTCAGGTCCTCCTCCCGAGCCTTGGCCTCCTCCTACTGCCGAGCAAGCTTCTCGGACAATGCCTGGCTCTGCTCTTTATACTTATCGACCCGCCCTAGGGTGCGCGAGAGTGCCTCCCCCATGTGGGTCGCAGCCGCACGAAGGGCAAAGGCCCCGTTGGCTAGCTGTGCCAAAGGAATTCGTTAGCCACAGGTCGACCAAGGTATGTCAAAAAGAAACTAAGTTCGAAGGATTACCTGGAGCACGTTCACCATCACCATATCGAGGATAGCGGCATATGACTGTCGCCCCATCTCCTCGTTGGTCTCTGAAGTCTGCGCCCTTGATAGGAGGATGGCGGCCCATGCAGCATCCTCCATGGTGAAAAGTTTGGGCGCCGATCACACTGGCCCCCCCAGCGTCTCGTCGACCGGTCGACGAGCTGGGTGGTGCGCGGATTGTCGGGATGAGCTCCCCGGCTCGGCCCTGTGCTTACTGGGCCTCCTCGCCCCGACATCAAAACTTCTCACCACTGCCTCCCCCTCTCCGACAGACGGGGGAGCCTTCTCCACCTTCGGTTCGGTGAGAACCGGAGGGCCGCTTGCGACTGTAACCTGCCCCGCCTCGGCTAAATCCGCGGTGGCAGGGGTATCCTCCTCGGGGTCCAGGACCACCATGATTACCCTGGCGGTGGTCGGGATCTCCCCTTCCTCTACCTCAGCCCCGGCCGGGATTGGGACTGCTCCTTCGACCGGCACCTTCCTGGCCGGCTCATCCGCAGGCGCCTGGACCACGGGGTTTCTGGGGTTTGGACCGGCTCGGCCTGAACTTTCTTCCATGCCCTCTTGGCCGACCTGGCTTGCTCGCCTGCCGCCAGCCTCTTCTGGCGCAGGGCGGCCTCCAATCTCTCAGTGGTAACCTTCATTGCTGCATGAAGGACAAATGTTAGTACACAGAAAAGAAGAAAACAAGAAAACAAGAAAACAAGAAAAGAAAGATTTTTATGAAATAAGCAAAGATAATGCCCGGCCAAGGGCAAGAAGAACAGGTTCATGTGCTCACCAACTGTCGGGGCCAACTCATCCTCATACAAGTTCTCCTCGGACAGGAGATCCTTGTAGGTAGGAATCTGGCTGGACGAAAGGTGGTGGAAAAGCTCCCCGTCCTTATCACTCACAGATGAATTTTCATTAGAGCTGACATCTGGTTCCCTCCAGTCGGTCCTTACTCCCTCCACATGGGCAAAAAGATATCTGAATTTTCACCCTCTGATTTTGGATGGAAGACCTAAGGGAAGGGCCCTACCTGGCCTAGCAGTAAACACCCACCAGGCCCCCTCGCCTTGGCGGCAGAGTTTGTAAAGGGTCCGAAACAAAAACAAACTGGCTGCTGAGCCCTGAAAATGACAAAGAATGACTACGGCGCAAAAAATTTGAATCGAATTAGGAGTCAACTGTGCCGGCACTAACCTATACCTATTTAACAAACTCAAGAAAAAGGGATGGAAGGGAGCCGCAGCCCGCACGGAAGAACTCCTCATACAGAGCAACCCAACCAGGGAGGACGGAGCTCACTCTATCTTCGGGTCCCAGTACGGATAGGCGGATGAAGTCGGGAACCCTATACATGACCCTAAGGGCCTCTACCTCTTCAGGAGTCTTGGTGGAGGCGATCCCCCCTGGCCCCACCGGGTCGGGACCAACTGTCAGACGTCAGGAAGAGAGAGGAACTGCTCTCACCGGGGAGGTTTGGGCAGATGGTTAGTTGCTCTCCCCCGGCCGGTCGTGGATTGTGATCCCCCCTAGCGGCCGGGGCCCTTGGCTAACAGACGAAGCGTGGTCCTCACAAGGGGAAGGGACGATTCTACCACTGGTCTCTTACCTTCTCTAATGGCCTACGATCCATGGGTCAAAGATGAAGAGGTGAAAGATGGAAACTGACTTGAGGTTTAAGAAGAAGATGAAGACGGAAGGTCTCAGGTTGCAGAGGGGCTCAAGGAAGAAGAAAGCAGGAAGGCATTTGCAGTGTAAAACCCTCCTCCGAACCCACAGGGCGCGTTTTATACCCCAGCTTCGAATCACATTGCTCGAGGACTCACCACGTGGCCATCACCTAATGCACCAAGAGTCCGGGCACCGGCCATCTCGCCCGTGCCCAGGGCGCACCGCCTCGGTTTAGCTGAAAAGCGAGATCCCCGGCCAATGATGGGGCATGAAAAACTGGGAGGCAATGATGGCGCCCACCTTTTTCCTATCCTTCGAGAGGCACTCCCTCGGGACGCCCAGCACTGATGTCAACTCCCACCTACCGTATCATTACGGAAGATTTTCAAAGCGACATCGCCTCGAAGAGTGCGCCAGCTCACCCGCCATTAAAAGCACCCACAACCGACAATTATTTTTTGAATTTCGCGCCCCTTTCGCCCAAAGGACAGCGGACATGTGGTCCTTCGCGCTCAGGAGCGGGGGGGCATCTGATGTGGCTAATGAAGCCACGTGGGCAATCATGGAAAAATCCACTACGTGTCAGGCCAGTCGAGGCGGCCCTGACTTCCTCAAGTCGGCCCCATCGGCCCCGGCATCTCCGGGTAAGCCGAGGCAGCCTCGACTTTTCCAAGTCAACCCCGTCGGCCCCAGCACCTTCAAGCCAGGCAAGGCGGCCCCGACTTCCCCAAGCCGGCCCCGACATCTCCAGCGGAGCCGAGGCGGCCCCAACTTCCTCAAGTCGGCCCGACATCTCTAGGCAAGCCGAGGTGGCCCCGACTACCATAAGTCGGCCCCGTCGGCCTTGGCATCTCCAGCCGAGCCGAGGCGGCCCCGACTTCCTCAAGTTGGCCCCGTCGGCCCCGGCATCTCCAGGCAAGCCGAGGCGGCCCCGACTTCCCCAAGTCGGCCCCATCGGCCCCGGTATCTTCAGCCAAACCAAGGCGGCCTCAACTTCCTCAAGTCGGCCCCATCAGCCCCGGCATCTCCAAAGCAAGTCGAGGCGGCCCCGACTCCCCTAAGTTGGCCCCGTCGGCCCTGGCATCTCCAGCCGAGCCGAGGCGGCCCCGACTTCCTTAAGTCGGCCCCGGCATCTCCAACCAAGCTGAGGCAGTCCCGATTTCCTCAAGTCGGCCCCGACATCTCCAGCCAGCCGAGGCAGCCCCGACTTTCCCAAGTCTGCCCCGGCACCTTCAAGCCAGCCGAGGCGGCCCCGACTTCCCCAAATCGGCCCCATCATCTCCAGTCGAGCCGAGGCAGCCCCGACTTCCTCATGTTGGCCCCATCGGCCCTGGTATCTTCAGGTAAGCCGAGGCGGCCCCGACTTCCTCAAGTCGGCCACATCGGCCCTGGCATCTCCAAAGCAAGCCGAGGCGGTCCTGACTCCCCTAAGTCGGTTCCGTCGGCCCTGGCATCTCCAGCCGAGCCGAGGCGGTCCCGACTTCCTCAAGTTGGCCCCGTCGGCCCAGGCATCTCCTGGCAAGCTGAGGCGGCCCGACTTCCCCAAGTCGGCCCCATCGGCCCCGGCATCTCCAGCCAAGCCGAGGCGCCCTGACTTCCTCAAGTCAGCCCCAGCATCTCCAAAGCAAGCCGAGGTGGCCCCGACTCCCCTAAGTCGGCCCCGTCGGCCCCGGCATCTCCAACCGAGCCGAGGCGGCCCCGACTTTCTCAAGTCGGCCCCGTCGGCCCTGGCATCTCCAGCCAAGTCGAGGCGGCCCCGACTTCCTCAAGTCGGCCTTGTCGGTCCCGGCATCTCCAGCCAAGCCGATGCGGCCCCGACTTCCTCAAGTCAACCCCGTCGGCCCACGGCATCTCCAAAGCAAGCCGAGACGGCCCCGACTTTCCCAAGTTGACCCCACATCTGCCTGGGCCATCAGCTCTCTAACCCGCATGAACTGACACGGCCTGTTCGACCTGCTGCCTGACCATGTCGTTGATGGGACCAGACCCACCTACCAAGCGGTTTCACTGACTGATGGGACCTGGCCCACCAACCAACAGCTCCTCCCTCTCCGATGGGACAGGACCCACCTATCAGTCCAAATTTACATAATCCCCACGTACTCCGCTGACATCTTTCCCTCACGGAACTTCACGTAGCTGATCTCCATGCAAGTTCCAACCAACAGCTCCTCCCTCTCCGATGGGACAGGACCCATTGATCAGTCCAAATTTACATAACTCCCACATCCTCCACGGACATCTTTCCCTCATGGAATTTTACGTAGCTGATCTCCGTGCATGTTTCAACCGCCTATAAAAGGGTAAGTCCACTGGAGACTCAGGTATGCAAACATAAGCTCCCACTCATTTTCCTATTTAAGAGAACCTCCACCCCTTGGAGCCTTCTCTGTCCTAAAGAGCTCTCTTGAGCTCTCCCTCAGCTATGACCTCAGTTGCTAACTTTGGCGTCGGAGGATCTCTACCGGAGCACCCCTTCGGTATTGGAACTTCTTGTAGGTTGTCCAGATAGGCGAGGATCCCACCAGCAAGCAGATTACTCTTTCCTGCGCTCAAGACTAGTGACCGAGCGTCATCAGATCTCTAATATTTAGAGTTGACTTAGAATTTATAGTTATTATCAAAAAATTGTAGTCATTTTCTATTTAATTGAGCCTAGATCTACCTACATAGCCATATGGCTTACTTTTTATTTTCAATTTTGTCAAAATCTTTATTTATCTTAAAAAAAGAAAAAACAAAAAAAAGGAATCATCTCTTTCCCATCTTGGTCACACGATTGATCTAGAATTTTAAAATAAGGGATTCTATTACTATGATATTGATAGTCATTGTCATTCCCTCCCTAAAACAATAAATGCTAGTTATAAGAGTCTTAAATGGCCAAGGATTTATACCGTTCTCTATCTCTCTCTCTCTCTCTAAGGATTTTACCGTTCTCTATCTCTCTCTCTCTCTCTCTCTCTCTCTCTCTCTCTCTCTCATTCTTATAAGATTTATTGTGATCATATAATAGAAAATAGGTTATAAGTCATTCGAAATTGATTTTAATTCTTGAATTCACCAAAATACTCTATATAAATAAATTTTGTAAATAGTATATTTATGATTTTTAATAGCATTTATCTTGTATATCGTGCTTTTTATGAAATGATAGAATCTTGATCCTTACTTATTATGGATTGCTAATACATAGGGTTGAATGAGAATTTATGTTTATTATTAAAAAATAATCATTTTTCATTTTATCGGGTCTAGGTCTATCTTAAATAAATGATGTGAAACTTTATCACCATTTGATCAGATATTATTAATTTTTTTAATCTCAAAAATCTATTTCGTGATTTCCACTGTGAACTAGCTCTAAAATATTGGGCATATGAAAGATATTATTTAGTTTCTAATAAACTTAAGTAAAAATTTATCAACATTGAAACAAAGTAATAAGCACATGAATTATTGTGTAAAAATTTAGAGACTTACATCTTCTGTTAAAGGATCTATACATAATATCATTTCAACCATTCCAACAACATAATATTACCATACTTATAGAGAAAAAGCCAATGAGGTTGTAGATTTCATAGTTCATTAGATGATTTCTAACTAATAAGCTAACTATTTTAAGTTTGACTTTCTAAACAAGTTTTTATAGATTCTTGAGGCTGATGGTCGAAGAATTTTCTATACAAGGCATTAATATTTATGCTTGTAAGAAAAATATATTCCCTTCAAACTAAGTAAAAGAAAACCTCTTTATTCTTGCAAATTCATTGTTCAGTGATTTGAAGTTTGTGTAATAATGATATAGCTAGTTTAGTTTTAGAAAATCCTTGTGCAAATAAACACTTATCCCGACATTCCTCATTAATAGTCGGAAAAAATATTTAGTTGCCTCTCAATTTTGCAAAATATTTGCAACGCTTCCATCCACTTCAATATGCATTACAATATAGCAAATGGATGTCTCATTCATTGTGTGAGGAAAGGATTAGATAGTCTACCACAGTGCATGGCGTGTGTATTATATTACTTTCATAAATATTGAGAAAGAAAAGAAAGTATAGAAGTTCTACGCTTTTTCTACCAAGGTTTTAAATATCCATGTCTCGCATGTATCGGCTATCTAGGCGAGAGTCTGAGATCTCAATTCATCTCGAACAATTTAATCAATAGAAAAATTCAGAAAGACCTCAAATTTTTTAAGAGCTTAATTGGCTAATGTTTTTGGACTTAAATATGACAATCTTAATTGGTACGGTAAATTCAAAATTACAAACTATAATTTTGGGATTTATTAGCTAAAAACTTATTTAAAGAAGCTAAAAAAACAGAAAAATATTAGCATGTATGAATTAATATATAAGTTGATACTTTATACCTTAAATTTTATCAATTTATATCTGTTGAGATAATACTATGAATTTTTTGTCAAACGGTATTTAATATCGGTTAATTAGAGATTAAAACTTTGATGAAATCAATATTTTTAATAATATATGATAAAATATAACAATTTAAAAAAATTAAAATATATCTAAGAATCCATTGATATAAAAGCAATTTAAATAGGTCTAAATCATATCCTCACCAAACTTTGACCAAAAATGTGAATTGGGCGTGATTGAGAAAATCGAACAAGATTTTAAATAAAGTAAAATTATTTTAAATTCTATTTAATACATTCAATATGAATACTCAAGAATTTATTCCGGGTAAAAATATACTTTCGGTTCTCAAATTCTGACTCAAAATTTATTTCGGCCTTTAAATTTTTGTTGTTATAATTTAATTCCTTATATTATAAAAATGTAAAAAATTTTGATATTTTGTTACATGAAATAATTGATATATCACTTTGATTTGAACACATAAAATGATACTTATCCTGAAGTATTTAACTTGTCTTATTTTATAATAATTTATGTGTTCAATAACATATGAACTATCTTATTTATTTTAATTAATTATATAATAAAATATTAAAATATAATATTTTTAAAGTATAAGATAGTAAATTGTAATAATAAAAAAATTTGAGAATCAAAATAAGTTTTAAACATAAATATTTGGAAGAGCCTGCGCTCCTCAATCAAGGATGACGTTTGAGCTTTCAATATCACCATTAAATGCAAAAATAAAAAATTTCAATTGCTTCAGCTGCGAGATCGCTTAAAGAATCAACACGATAAGGCATCTGTTGCCACCGGGATCCGTCCTCCAACTCGAGCGCAATCGATCTCCAGGGATGGAACTGCATACAAGTCCTCGCGCGAGAGGCGTTGGGAGTGGCCCTCTGCGGAAGACCCTCGACGCTCAAGTCAGTGGAAGGAAATCGGCGATCAATCAGAAAATAAGGAGGTGGATCTTTCCGGGAGTCTCTCTGGGGGCCGATCGGAAGCTCTAGGGGGGAAGAGCACCGACGAGCAACTGGCAGAGCGGGAGAGTAAGAGTGAGGGTGTGACCGCATGCCTACCTAAGGGAATCTGTGAGCGTGATACTTATAGGCTGTCACCTGGATCTTGAGCGCCTTCCGGAAGGTTCAGAGGCTGTTAGGATACGGGGATGAATCGAATCGAGCCGTTGTGGGGCTGTTGGGATCCATATCTTATCTGTTAGGGGATCGATGGCTAGGAGAGCTCCTTGATGGCTTGAGATCTGGTAGGTGTGTAGGTCTCGGGTAGCCTTGATAGGTTCTAGACCACTTCTCAACATGATTTCTTGCCTAGGAGGTGGTTACAGTAGGCTTAGGCTCTCCCGCGTCAGGTTCCATGGAGGTGAGTATTGGATCGTGGGTCGCTCAGTGGAGCCGGGCCATGGAGGCTCGGGGAAACGATCTACAGGAAGCTCGGGAGGGCCGAGCTATGGGAGCTCAGGAGATCCGAGCCATGGAAGCTCGGGAGAGCCGAGCTATGGAAGCTCGGGGGAGCCGAGCTACTGGAAGCTCGGGAGGGCCGAGCTATGGGAGCTCGGGAGAGCCGAGCTATGGAAGCTCGGGGGATCCGAGCTATGGAAGCTCGGGAGAGCCGAGCGATGGAAGCTCGGGGGAGCCGAGCCATGGAGCTCGGGAGAGCCGAGCCATGGGAGCTCGGGGGAGCCGAGCCATGGAAGCTCGGGAGAGCCGAGCTATGGAGGCTCGGGGAGACGAGCTACAGGAGGGGGGAGACGAGCTACTGGAGGCTCGGAAGAGCCGAGCTATGGAAGCTTGGGGGAGACGAGCTACTGGAGGCTCGGAAGAGCCGAGCTATGGAAGCTCGGGATAGCCGAGCTATGGAAGCTCGGGGGAGCCGAGCTACTGGAAGCTCGGAGAGACGAAGGGAGGAGGTCGGTCTTAGCATCCTTACACGGATATTAATGCAATGATGATTTTACCCCCCAACACATGCCCTCCACTCCCTAGTTCGAAGCGTAGGTTCGGGCATAGGGAGTACAAGTCCATGTGGCACGCTTTGGATGGGGCGATTTGGCTTAGACAGCCCGTGCAATGATGCTCTAATTAATGCGGCAGGGTCATCATGCCTTCGTGGGTAAGGCTCCTCAAGAGTGACGGTTGGGAATACGCCACGTCGCGAATCCCGATTAATACGGCGTTTATCGAGGCGGTTCCGGACGCCTCGGGCGAGGCACCTCGTCTTCTTAAGATGGCTTCCTTAGTGGGGAAGCAAAGCGGTAGCCGCGCTATATATATATATATATATATGTTTGCAGTATTCTCTCGTTTTGTTTCTTGAAGAGTTTCGCCCTCTGCAACGCTCGCCGTTTCGCCTGGTGCTTTTTTTGGCTAAGATGATGATGAGCCCGACGACATAGCTTCGGAGATCGTTGCTGAGGATGTGGGAAGGATTCATCAGTGGTATGGCATGCCCCCATATGTCGTTCTGCAAGTGCCGGAGCCTGGACATAGGGTCTCGCGAGATCTGGAGCGCGGGGTCATCGTTTATGAAGATAGCTTGAAAGCAGGCTTCCGTTTTCCTCTCCACCCCTTGGTGAAGGAAATCATGACTCACTATAACATCTGTCCGGCGATGGTGGCCCCAAACAGCTGGCGGAGCATCATCGGATTTATCTCAATGTGCCACCAAATTTGGATTGCCGCCACTCTCCCTCTTTTCCGTGCTTGTTATCATCTGATATCCGGGAGGAAATCAGAGTGGCCCTACATCGGTCCTCGGAGGTCCTTTAACGTGATTGTGGATAAGCCGTCCTCTATAAAGGGATGGAAGAGTCGGTTCGTCATCGCCGAGGGGAACATTGGTTTTAACTTCCCTCGGAAATGGGGAAACTTTGTTAGGGATGCGAAAACGCATCCAGTTTTGTCAGAGCAGGAGGAGAGAGATTTGGATGTCCTTCGCAATGGCCAAGTGTTCTCGGCCAACGATCTGTTATCGGAGGGGGCCCTCTTCGCCGGGCTTAGCCCCCTGGACCCGCAAGGTGAGTCCTCCCTTTTACTTTCTCCGCTGCGTGTTGCCCCGACGAACGTGTTTGGATTTACTCGCATATGTTCCATTCTCACAGCCAAGAGGTCAGCATTGTCGAGCCTCGTCAAGAGGAAGAGAGGTAAGCGCCCAGGGGAGAGCAGCGGCGTGGATAGTGGTAGGCCCGAGAAAAGGGCTCACACCTCCTTAAGGAGCTTGCCGGACGCCGGAGCGGCCATGATAGGAGCGCCGGGGGCGAAGGAGGATCAGGGAGGACAGCTGCGATCCCTTGTCCTCCCGTATTGGAAATATCGGATAGTTCATATGAGACTCCGTTGGCTCGTCTGGCCGCGTCCCTATGAAAGAGGAACCGGCGACGGATCCGGTGGAAGCGGTTGTTTCTGGGGGGCCTTCCGCCTCCGCGGGGCTACTACTGACTCCAGTAGGAGAGGGAACAGCTGCAGTCGATGAGGTTCAGGGCGAGCTCCCTCTTGGTCTTTCTGCGGGGGAGTCCTGGTAGCGACGCTGGGTCGCCCGCAGCAGTTCAAGAAGCAGGCCAGATAGAGGCTCCGGAGCCTGCAGGGGAGGCGCAAGTGATAGCGACGGAAGGAGGCGTGATGGAAGAGGGATCGCAGCGAGATAAGAGTCCCGCGATGGAGACTCCTCGAGAAGGATTTTGGGAAGGCTGGCGCTTGGGTTGGCCGAATTATCTGAGGAGACTCAAGCCAAAATTCTGATGGAAGAAGATGGGAAGCTGAAGGCTTCTCAGTCGGAGGTCGCTCGGATTGGCTCCTTGGGCGGAGATGGCCAGCCCGGTAGCTCGAACGCGGGTGTTGACGAGGCATTTTTGCCTTAATGAGGTTGGCCTTGTATCGGGCCCAGATCCCTCGGTAGACAAGTTTGGACTTGGAGTTGGTTGATGCTGCGTTCGGGCAGCAAGGCGTGGCTGAAAGTATCCATCTCCTTCCGATATCGACAATACGACCCTCATGAGGATGACACGGGCCTATGCCTCGCGGGTGAGTTACCATTCCTGGGTAGTGGATACATTCTGGCTGACTTAATGGTATATTCTCATTCATTTTTTATCCTGTAGAGTGTTTTGCTTTCTCGGGCGATGTGCTGGCATCTGAGTTTGGCGACGGGGGCCAGCATTCAGGCCAGGAGAGACAACCGAACTCCGATCGCGAGTGAAGGTGTCTGAGAAGTTCGAGGAACTTCTGGCCATTAGCAACAGAGGTTTGGAGGGGATGAAGGCGTCATATCAGGCCGCCCTGGCCGAAGTGTCCAAGCAAAAGCGTAAAGTGGAGGAGTTACAGGGGCTCCTAGCAAAGAACGATGACGCGTGCTTGGAGCTGGCTCGAGTTAAGTCGAAACATTCTGAAGAAGTGGCGGCGATGTGGCGGGAACGTGATGAGAGTTTGGGCCGGCTGGGGAAGGAGGCTGCCGACGAGAAAAAGCGCTGACCAGAATGCTCAGTGAAATAGAGGAGAGGCTGAAGCGGCGCGATGACGAAATCGCCGACTTGAGGGCCGGCGCTAAATGGCACCAAGGGATGATAGCTCGGTGAGCAACGAGCTATCCCAAGCCCGGGAGAGGTCGAAGCCAAGCAGTCGAGGATTAATGCTCTCCAGGAGAGGGTCGAGTTGGTTGGAGCTGATAGAACAAGGGCCAGGAGTGAGGCCGAGGAGCTGACCAAAAGGTTGGCCAGACAAGAGGAGGAGGTACGATCTCATCCCCCTTTTTAGTTTCTTTTGTTGGTCTCTTGTGATGCCGACTGATTTCGGTTTTGCAAATGGCAAAGTTAAGGTTGGAGAATCAGGCTTTCCAAAGTGAGCTCGTGTCTAGCCGCAGTAGGAGCTCAGAGCTTGAGGCGCGGGCCGGCGAGTTCGAGGAGCAAACCGTTATTCTGCGGGCTCAAGCTGCGGAGGCTGAGAGGCAAGTTGCCGAGGCTAAGGTGCAACTTGCCATACTCAAGGGGGAACAGGACGCGATCGGCGCTGACGCCTTCCAACTTGGAATGGAAGAGTGCAAAGACAAGATATCCAGTGAGCACCCGGAATGGGATCTTTCTTTTCTTGATGCCGAAACTCTTGATGCCAACGACTCTGGAGGGGAAGAGGAGGACGAGTACATTGACGCCTCCGATACTGATCCTGGGCCGTCCCAGGTCCCAGCGAGGCCGCAGTTTCTGAGGGCATTCGCAGACCGTCGCCCCGGAGGCTAGGACATTTGAGAAGGGTGAATCAAGCCATGCCTCTGCAGATGTAGTTGGGGATTCTTCTGGAACGGACGTGGCCCCAGACCCTTAAAATTATTTCAAAATTTTGTTTTCGGGTTGTAGCTCTGCTTGACGTCTTTCAATGAATGGACTTTCTACCTCTATTTGAATGTTTTTCTTTGGACGGTCCTTCACTCCAAATTTCGCCTCAATCGCGAGCGACTCATGGCTTGTTGACGCTATTTGGTCGTCTTTATTTCGGGATCGAGGGAACGCATTGGCTTGGCCCAAGGCGGGGTGATAGCCTTGATCGATGAACCGAAAGACGATCAGGTTCGGTTCACGTTCGGGCGATGCAATAGTTTAATTAAGACTTGAGGAGCGAAGTAGGTCTGTTAAGGCCGACTGGTAGGGTAGGTCGGCTAAGACCGATAGACGATATAAGTTGGCTAAGGCCGATGGATGAAGTAGGTCGTCTAGGGCCGACGATAAAGTAGGTCGGCTAGGGCCGACGATAACGTAGGTCGGCTAGGGCCGACGACAAAGTAGGTCGGCTAGGGCCAACGATAAAGTAGGTCGGCTGGGGCCGACACAAAGTAGATCGGCTGGGACCGACGACAAAGTAGGTCGGCTAGGGGACCGATGACAAAGTAGGTCGCTGGGGCGATGATAAAGTAGGTCGGCTAGGGCCGACGATAAAGTAGGTCGGCTAGGGCCGACGATAAAGTAGGTCGGCTAGGGCCGACATACGAGGGGGGTTACCGAAGCATTTTTGTTTCTCTCGCCACTTCCTTCCTTTTTCGGTGAATGAAAGAAGGGTTTACGTAGTCCTCGCGCTCATTTTTTCTTTGAGATGCTCAATTTTGTCGCACAAGTTCTTTGAGCGATCAACTTCGTCAGGGAGCGATCGGCGATAATCGGTTTTCGTGCTTTTTGCTGTGCTGCCAACGCCCTGCCATTATGCAGAAAAATTGGTTTTTATTTCACCAAAATTGATGATACGGCCCTGTAGGGAGCGAAAAGCTGTTCTGGTGCTTTCTGGAAGGTTTTTAGGGCGTTGTTCTTTTCCCATGCGGGTCATTTTGACGTACGGCACACGCACCCGTTCACCATTAGAGGATATTGCTTTCATAGGACGATCTCCTGAATCTGCCAGTTTCCGTAAGGTTAGTGGGCGATTCTCTGTGTTTAATGATTGTGATTCGGGATCAAGAGGAAATCTCTGCATGCGTCACAGTTTAGGCAGTGGGCTCGGCGCGCAATAGGGCGCTGCTTTCATCTCAGGAGGCCACGTGGAGGCATGACCCAGGTGTTTGAATCTCAGGGCTTACGGCCTTGGAAATTGTTCTCGGTTCATTTTTGCCTATAAAAAGGGGAATAGAGGGGTCGTATTAGGTTATCTCCAAAGTTTCTTTCCCATTGGAGTTTCCACCATGCTTATTTCTCTGCTGTTGCGAGTGGGAGGGCCGAGCTTTCTTTCATAAGCCCTTCACCTCCGGACAGCTGGGGTGATGAAGGAGATGCTGGAGAACGGCTCGCCTTTAGGGGATGAGTCCCGGAGATCATATGGAGAGCGCACAGAGGGGCGCAGAGATCACACGGAGAGCACACATATGCGCTTCCAGTGTGACCTTTGTGGTTCCCGCTTGGGGATGTATGGTAGGAAGTGCACGCGGGCTCCCCATGGCTCGCTTGAACTTCTCCTCCTCCCCTGATTTGGATTCCTGGGCTCGCCCGCCTGGGGAATCTTTCACCACATGGGGAGGGGGTGCTAGTGCGCCGCCCGCCGACACCTTGTCCTTGAGCCTTGGCAAGGTAGGGGCGGTACTCACTCGGTTTGGGAGAGCGTTCGGCGCCAGGGCCGCGGCTTCCTTCATACTCTCCGAGGGGCCTTTCGGTTGGGTGGTTTGGGGCAATATCCCGTCCATCCTTTCCGATCGCCCTGATATCTTGGTTGGGTCACCGAGATATCATTATTAACCGAAGCTGATCGCAACGATTGGTCCATGTCGCCCGCTCATTATCGGCGCGAGCTGACTGTCTGCAGTTTATCCAGCTCGTCGGTCATGACGCCGGAGCATCACAGTCACCCAGGTCCGCTTTGGAGCGTTGCCGCCGGGATCCGTCCTCCGACTCGGGCAGTCGATCTCCAGGGGCGGACCTGCACACAAGTCCTCGCGCGAGAGGCGTTGGGGGTGGCCCTCCGCGGAAGACCCTCGACGCTCAAGTCAGTGGGAGGAAATCGGTGATCAATCAGAAAAAGGAGGTGGATCTCCCCGGGGAGTCTCTCTGGGGGCGGCCGATGGAAGCTCTAGGGGGAAGAGCACCGATGAGTAGCTGCGAGAGCGGGAGAGTGAGAGTGAGGGTGTGAGCATGCGTACCTGAGGGAATCTGTGAGCGTGATACTTATAGGCTGTCACCTGGATCTTGAGCGCCTTCCGAAGGTTCAGAGGCTGTTAGGATACGGGGATGAATCGAATCGGGCCGTTGTGGGGCTGTTGGGATCCATATCTTGTCTGTTAGGGGATCGACGGCTAGGAGAGCTCTTGATGGCTTGAGATCTGGTAGGTGTGTAGGTCTCGGGTAGCCTTGATAGGTTCTAGACCACTTCTCAACATGATTCCTTGCCTAGGAGGTGGTTACAGTAGGCTTAGGCTCTCCCGCGTCAGGTTCGCGGAGGTGAGTATTGGATCGTGGGTCACTCAGTGGAGCCGGGCCATGGAGGCTCGGGAAACGATCTACAGAAGCTCGGAGGGCCGAGCTATGGGAGCTCGGAGATCCGAGCTATGGAAGCTCGGGAGAGCGAGCCATGGAAGCTCGGGGGAGCCGAGCTACTGGAAGCTCGGGAGGGCCAAGCTATGGGAGCTCGGGAGAGCCAGCTATGGAAGCTCGGGGATCCGAGCCATGGGAGCTCGGGAGAGCCGGGAGAGCCGAGCTATGGAAGCTCGGGGAAGACGAGCTATGAAGCTCGGGGGAGCCGAGCCATGGGAGCTCGGGAGAGCCGAGCTATGGAAGCTCGGGAGAGCCGAGCTATGGAAGCTTGGGGGAGACGAGCTATGGAGGCTCGGGGGAGACGAGCTACTGGAGGCTCGGAAGAGCCGAGCTATGGAAGCTCGGGGAGACGAGCTACTGGAGGCTCGGAAGAGCCGAGCTATGGAAGCTCGGGAGAGCCGAGCCATGGAAGCTCGGGAGCCGAGCTATGGAAGGGGGGAGCCGAACTACTGGAAGCTCGGGGGAGACAAAGGGAGGAGGTCGGTCTTAGCCTCCTTACACGGATATTAATGCAATGACGATTTTATCCCCAACACATGCCCTCCACTCCCTAGTTCGAAGCGTAGGTTCGGGCATAGGGAGTACAAGTCCAGTGGCACGCTTTAGATGGGGCGATTTGGCTTAGACAGCCCGTGCAATGACGCTCTAATTAATGCGGCAGGGTCATCATGCCTTCGTGGGTAAGGCTCCTCCAAGAGTGACGGTTGGGAATACGCCACGTCGCGAATCCCATTAATACGGCATTTGTCGAGGCAGTTCGGATGCCTCGGGCGAGGCGCCTCGTCTTCTCAAGATGGCTTCCTTAGTGGGGAAGCAAAGCGGTAGCCGCTATATATATATATATATATGTTTGCAGTATTCTCTTGTTTTGTTTCTTGAAGAGTTTCGCCCTCTGCAATGCTCGCCGTTTCGTCTGGTGCTTTTTTTGGCTAAGATGACGATGAGCCCCGACGATGTAGCTTTGGAGATCGTTGCTGAGGATGTGGGAAGGATTCATCAGTGGTATGGCATGCCCCCATATGTCGTTCTGCGAGTGCCGGAGCCTGGACATAGGGTCTAGCGAGATCTGGAGCGCGGGGTCTTCATTTATGAAGACAGCTTGAAAGCAGGCTTCCGTTTTCCTCTCCACCCCTTGGTGAAGGAAATCATGACTCACTATAACATCTATCCGGCGATGGTGGCCCCAAACAGCTGGCGGAGCATCATCGGATTTATCTCAATGTGCCACCAAATTTGGATTGCCGCCACTCTCCCTCTTTTCCGTGCTTGTTATCATCTGATACCCGGAGGAAATCAGAGTGGCCCTACATCGGTCCTCGGAGGTCCTTTAACGTGATTGTGGATAAGTCGTCCTCTATAAAGGGATGGAAGAGTCGGTTCGTCATCGCCGAGGGGAACATTGGTTCGACTTCCCTCGGAAATGGGGAAACTTTGTTAGGGATGCGGAAACGCATCCAGTTTTGTCAGAGCAGGAGGAGAGAGATTTGGATGTCCTTCGCAATGGCCAAGTGTTCTCGGCCAATGATCTGTTATCGGAGGGGGCCCTCTTCGCCGCCGGGCTTAGCCCCCTGGACCCACAAGGTGAGTCCTCCCTTTTACTTTCTCCGCTGCGTGTTGCCCCGACGAACGTGTTTGGATTTACTGCATATGTTCCATTCTCACAGCCAAGAGGTCAGCATTGTCGAGCCTCGTCAAGAGGAAGAGAGGCAAGCGCCCAGGGGAGAGCAGCGGCGTGGATAGTGGTAGGCCCGAGAAAAGGGCTCACACCACCTTAAGGAGCTCGCCGGACGCCAGAGCAGCCATGATAGGAGCGCCGGGGGCGAAGGAGGATCCAGGGACAGCTGCGATCCCTTGTCCTCCCGTATTGAAATATTGGATAGTTCAGATGAGACTCTGTTGGCTTGTCCGGACGTGTCCCCTATGAAAGAGGAACCGGCGACGGATCCGGCGGAAGCGGTCGTTTTGGGGGGCCTTCCGCCTCCACGGGGCTACTACCGACTCCAGTAGGAGAGGGAGAGGGAACAGCTGCAGTCGATGAGGTTCAGGGCGAGCTCCTCTTGGTCTTTCTGCGGGGAGTCCATGGTAGCGACGCTGGGTCGCCCGCGGCAGTTCAAGAAGCAGGCCAGATAGAGGCTCCGGCAGAGCCTGCAGGGGAGGCGCAAGTGACAGCGACGAAAGGAGGCATGATGGAAGAGGGATCGCAGCGAGATAAGAGTCCCGCGATGGAGACTCCTCGAGAAGGATTTTGGGAAGGCTGGCGCTTGGGTTGGCCGAATTATTGAGGAGATTCAAGCCAAAATTCTGATGGAAGAAGCTGGGAAGCTGAAGGCTTCTCAGTCGGAGGTCGCTCGGGTTGGCTCCTTGGGCGGAGATGGCCAGCCCGGTAGCTCGAACGCGGGTGTTGAGGAGGCATTTTTTCTTAATGAGGTCGGCCTTGTATCCGGGCGCAGATCCCTCGGCAGACAAGTTTGCGGACTTGGAGTTGATTGATGCTGCTTCGGGCAGCAAGGCGTGGCTGAAAGTATCCATCTCCTTCCCGATATCGACAATACGACCCTCATGAGGATGACACGGGCCTATGCCTCGCGGGTGAGTTACCATTCCTGGGTAGTGGATACATTCTGGCTGACTTAATGGTATATTCATTCATTTTTTATCCTGTAGAGTGTTTTGCTTTCTCGGGCGATGTGCTGGCGTTGAGTTTGGCGACGGGGGCCAGCATTCAGGCCAGGAGAGACAACGCCGAACTCCGATCGCGAGTGAAGGTGTCTGAGAAGTTCGAGGAACTTCTGGCCATTAGCAACAGAGGTTTGGAGGGGATGAAGGCGTCATATCAGGCCGCCCTGGCCGAAGTGTCCAAGCAAAAGCATAAAGTGGAGGAGTTACAGGGGCTCCTAGCAAAGAACGACGACGCGTGCTTGGAGCTGGCTCGAGTTAAGTCAAACATTCTGAAGAAGTGGCGGCGATGCGGCGGGAACGTGATGAGAGTTTGGGCGGCTGGGGAAAGGCTGCCGACAAGAAAAAGCGCCTGACCAGAATGCTCAGCGAAATAGAGGAGAGGCTGAAGCGGCGCGATGACGAAATCGCCGACTTGAGGGCCGCGCTAAATGGCACCAAGGGATGATAGCTCGGGTGAGCAACGAGCTATCCCAAGCCCGGGGAGAGGTCGAAGCCAAGCAGTCGAGGATTAATGCTCTCCAGGAGAGGTCGAGTTGGTTGGAGCTGATAGAACAAGGGCCAGAGTGAGGCCGAGGAGCTGACCAAAAGGTTGGCCAGACAAGAGGAGGAGGTACGATCTCATCCCCCCTTTTTAGTTTCTTTTGTTGGTCTCTTGTGATGCCGACTGATTTTGGTTTTGCAGATGGCAAAGTTAAGGTTGGAGAATCGGGCTTTCCAAAGTGAGCTCGTGTCTAGCCGCAATAGGAGCTCAGAGCTTGAGGCGCGGGCCGGCGAGTTCGAGGAGCAAACCGTTATTTTGCTAGCTCAAGCTGCGGAGGCTGAGAGGCAAGTTGCCGAGGCTAAGGTGCAATTTGCCATACTCAAGGGGGAACAGGACGCGATCGGTGCTGACGCCTTCCAACTTGGAATGGAAGAGTGCAAAGACAAGATATCCAGTGAGCACCCGGAATGGGATCTTTCTTTTCTTGATGCCGAAACTCTTGACGCCATGGACTCTGGAGGGGAAGAGGAGGACGAGTACATTGACGCCTCCGATACTGATCCTGGCGCCGTCCCAGGTCCCAGGAGGCCGCAGTTTCTGGAGGGTATTCGCAGACCGTCGCCTCGGAGGCTAGGACATTTGAGAAGGGTGAATCAAGCCATGCCTCTGCAGATGTAGTTGGGGATTCTTCTGGAACAGACGTGGCCCCAGACCCTTTAAATTATTTCAAAATTTTGTTTTTCGGGTTGTAGCTCTGCTTGACGTCTTTCAATGAATGGACTTTCTACCTCTATTTGAATGTTTTTCTTTGGACGGTCCTTCGTTCCAAATTTTGCCTCAATCGCGAGCGACTCATGGCTTGTTGACGCTATTTGGTCGTTTTATTTCGGGATCGAGGGAACGCATTGGCTTGGCCCAAGGCAGGGTGATAGCCTTGATCGATGAACCGAAAGACGATCAGGTTCGGTTCACGTTCGGGCGATGCAATAGTTTAATTAAGACTTGAGGAGCGAAGTAGGTCTGTTAAGGCCGACTGGTAGGGTAGGTCGGCTAAGACCGATAGACGATATAAGTCGGCTAAGGCCGATGGATGAAGTAGGTCGTCTAGGGCCAACGATAAAGTAGGTCGGCTGGGGCCGACGACAAAGTAGGTCGGCTAGGGCCGACGATAAAGTAGGTCGGCTAGGGCCGACATACGAGGGGGGTTACGAAGCATTTTTTTTCTCTCGCCACTTCCTTCCTTTTTCGGTGAATGAAAGAAGGGTTTACGTAGCCCTCGCACTCATTTTTGCTTTGAGACGCTCAACTTTGTCGCACAAGTTCTTTGAGCGATCAACTTCGTCAGGGAGCGATCGGCGGATAATCGGTTTTCGTGCTTTTTGCTGTGCTGCCAACGTCCTGCCATTCTGTAGAAAAATTAGTTTTTATTTCATCAAAATTGATGATACGACCCTGTAGGAAGCGAAAAGCTATTCTGGTGCTTTCCGAAGGTTTTTAGGGCGTTGTTCTTTTCCCATGCGGGTCGTTTTGACGTACGGCGCACGCACCCGTTCACCATTGGAGGATATTGCTTTCGTAGGACGATCTCCTGAATCTGCCAGTTTCCGTAAGGTCAGTGGGCGATTCTCTGTGTTTAATGATCGTGATTCGGGATCAAGAGAAAATCTCTGCATGCATCACAGTTTAGGCAGTGGGCTCGGGCGCAATAGGGCACTGCTTTCATCTCAGGAGGCCACGTGGAGGCATGACCCAGGTGTTTGAATCTCAGGGCTTACGGCCTTGGAAATTGTTCTCGGTTCATTTTTGCCTATAAAAAGGGGAATAGAGGGGTCGTATTAGGTTATCTCCAAAGTTTCTTTCCCATTGGAGTTTCCACCATGCTTATTTCTCTGCTGTTGCGAGTGGGAGGGCCGAGCTTTCCTTTCATAAGCCCTTCACCTCCGGACAGCTGGGGTGATGAAGGAGATGCTGGAGAACGGCTCGCCTTTAGGGGATGAGTCTCGGAGATCATATGGAGAGCGCACAGGAGGGGCGCAGAGATCATACGGAGAGCGCACATATTTGCTTCCAGTGTGACCTTTGTGGTTCCCGCTTGGGGACGTATGGTAGGAAGTGCACGCGGGCTCGCCATGGCTCGCTTGAACTTCTTCTCCTCCCCTAATTTGGATTCCTGGGCTCGCTCGCCTGGTAACGCCCGTGTGCATTTCATTTCAATGCCTGAGTTTTGTACTTGTCTTTATTTTATGCATTTCAATGCTCTTGTAACGCCTTTCAGGCATTTGTAATCGATTTTGATGGCAATGAAATAAAGAGAGTTCTGTTCTATTTCTCAATCTTTATCTCTTTCGTGCCGAGTTTGTTGTCGTTGGTCGTGGGGTACAAGGCATCCCGCTCATTCTTAGGCGAGGATCCCGCGTTATCCGAACTAGTCGAGGTTCGTAAGCGGCGGTCTGGAGATTGTTCGGCGGAACACGCTCCTTATCTTGGTTCGAAGCTCGGAGTTTTGTGCCTCGTCCCTATTGGAGACCAAATGCTTATGGCTCGGCCTTGCCGAGGTTTGGAGGATTTGCCACTTGGACCTGCCAAGGTTCGAAAAATCTATTGTTCGGTCCAGCCGATGTTTGAAGAATTTACTGCTCGGCCCGACCGAGGTTCGGAGATGTTTCACTTGGCCCTGCCAAGGTTCGGAGAGTTTGTTGCTCGGCCCTGCCGAGGTACGGAGAACTCATTGCTCGGCCCAGCCGAGGTTCGGAGAATTTGTTGCTCGACCCAGCCGAGGTTCGGAGAATTTTTACTTGGCCCTGCCAAGGTTCGGAGAACTTGTTGCTCGGCCCTGCCGAGGTACGGAGACGATTTACTTGGCCTTGCCAAGGTTCGGGGCTCGGAGAAGTGGGTTAGTTGCCACTATGAGCCATAGTGTTAGGTCCCTGCGGCGTTTGGTGAGGGGCGTCAGGGCGGAACGGGCGGTACATGGTCACGCTCTTCATTTATGACGTTATCCCTCCCGAGGGGACGAGTCATTGCCAGGCGCTGGATTTCTTCCCTTTTTGTGCTTCCCGAAAAGGGGGCCAGCTTTAAAAGAGCTTGGGGAAGTGTCGGGAGCATTCATTATGGGGGGCCGGCAGATCGGGAAATATTCAGTTCAGGGGGTTCCCGAACAGTCCGTCCGTGCTTACCGATCTCACTCGGGATGGGGCACGGCCCTTCGGATTCCGCAGGCGCTAATTAAAGCGATGACACGCGGTGAGTTCTCATAGGTCGGTGGCTACGGCGCGACCGATCGAGATACTCGCCTGGCAAGTATAAATATGACCGAGGGGTGTTGGTCTTAGCCATCCCTCGGTTTAAGTCTTGAAACAGTTTTTGGCCATGGCCTCTCAAGGAGGTCGATCGTCCGAGGAACTACGTGCGTCGATCAATGGCCTACTACACCCGCCGAGGGGCAATCCCATAATTATCGTCGATGGGCTGGGCCTGCGTCGACCCTCGCGAGTCAACAACGGCTCGTGAGGGTCGTTGAGGAGTATGTGGACGTCTCTACGAGGGAGGCGGAGCCCTGTGCCGGGTGGCGGACCGGCAGAGGGAAGAGATCGTGTCGCTCCGCCAGCAGGTTGCTGATCTTACCGAGCGCCTGGAGGACCTGCTGGCATCTGGGAGCGACACTGAACCCTAGTTAGGGCCTCTTTTGCTTTTTTCTTTTTGTTTTTATTTCTTCTATTTATTCTTGTACTTTCCTTCTTTAATCAATGAAAAAGGCCCTTTTTGGATAACCTCTCATTTTATGAGATTTTAGCTCTGAGAAATGTCACTCGTATGTGATTGAATGGTTGGGGAGCCTGGGTGGCTCCACTGGTTCATGCGCTGAGCCACGGCTTTGCTTGAGACGGGTGCTTTGTTCGGCAGGTTATAGGGGCATTGCCCAAAGATTTTTAGCAGTAAAAAGGGGGAATTCACTGGCTTTGCCTAGGGTTCATGGCCGGTCACGTAGGGCTTGTTGAACCCTTTATGGGTTTGCCGGAGGCACATTTTTTGTGCGTGTTGACGGTTTTCGCTCAGTGTGCCTTTTTTCAAACCGACCGAAGTTCTGGGGACTATTCGGAAGTCCTTCGGCTTTAATTGGGGCCCGCGTACTTCGGTTTTCCACCGGGATTTTAGCTCGAAGAATTTTTACCTGGCCCTGCCAAGGTTCAGAGAATTTGTTGCTCGGCGCAGCCGAGGTTCGGAGAATTTTTCTTAGCCCTGCCAAGGTTTGGAGAATTTGTCGCTCGGCCCAGCCGAGGTTCGGAGAATTTTACTTGGCCATGCCAAGGTTCGGAGAATTTGTTGCTCGGCCCAGCCGAGGTTCGGAGAATTTTTACTTGGCCCTGCCAAGGTTCGGAGAATTTGTTGCTCGGCCCAGCCGAGGTTCGGAGAATTTTTACTTGGCCCTGCCAAGGTTCGGGGAATTTGTTGCTCGGCCCAGCCAAGGTTCGGAGAATTTTTACTTGGCCCTGCCAAGGTTCGGAGAATTTGTTGCTCGGCCCAGCCGAGGTTCAGAGATTTTTTACTTGACCCTGCCAAGGTTCGGAGAATTTGTTGCTTGGCCCAGCCGAGGTTCGGAGAATTTTTACTTGGCCCTGCCAAGGTTCGGAGAATTTGTTGCTCGGCCCAGCCGAGGTTCGGAGAATTTTTACTTGGCCCTGCCAAGGTTCGGAGAATTTGTTGCTCGGCCCAGCCGAGGTTCAGAGAATTTTTACTTGCCCTGCCAAGGTTCAGAGAATTTGTTGCTCGGCCTGCCAAGGTTCGAAGAATTTGTTGCTCGGCCCAGCCGAGGTTCGGAGAATTTTTACTTGGCCCTGCCAAGGTTCGGAGAATTTGTTGCTCGGCCCAGCCGAGGTTCGGAGAATTTTTACTTGGCCCTGCCAAGGTTCGGAGAATTTGTTGCTGTTGCTCGGCCCAGCCGAGGTTCGGAGAATTTTACTTGGCCCTACCAAGGTTCGGAGAATTTGTTGCTCGGCCCAGCCGAGGTTCGAAGAATTTTTACTTGGCCATGCCAAGGTTCGGAGATTTGTTGCTCGGCCCAGCCGAGGTTCGTAGAATTTTCACTTGGCCCTGCAAGGTTCAGAGAATTTGTTGCTCGGCCCAGCCGAGGTTCAGAGAATTTTTACTTGGCCCTGCCAAGGTTCAGAAAATTTGTTGCTCGGCCCAGCCGAGGTTCGGAGAATTTTTACTTGGCCCTGCCAAGGTTCGGAGAGTTTCTGTTCAGACAAGTAGCTCGGTCATGCCGAGGATTTGTAAGCAGCATCTGTTTCTTTTCGCCATCTTTGGCAATGTAGTGCATAATGATTTATGTTGCGAATTGCGAAAAATGTCGACAGAAAGTATAATGAGGCATATGAAAATGAACTTAGAGAGGACACACCCTATTGATAATACTTACGGAGATTGTCCGCGTTCTACGTCCGAGGGATGGATTTTCCATCTAAATCTTGCAGCTTGTAGGTTTTCGGTCCAATGATCTCCGCCACTTGGTACGGGCCTTCCCAGTTTGGTGCCAGCTTTCCTTGTTCCAGCAGTTTGAAAACAGAGGCCTTTCGGAGGACAAGGTCGCCAGGCAGGAAGGCTTTCCCTTTGACTCCGGAGGCGTGGTAACGGGCCACCCTTTGTTGATATGCAGCCACTCTGATCCGGGCCTTCTCTCTGATCTCCTCCACCAAGTCGAGGTTGGTGCGGAGCTGTTCGTTGCTAGCTTCCTCTGAGTAGCTTTCCACCCGCAATGATAGGAGGCCTATTTCCACATGGATACGGCCTCCGTGCTGAAAGCCATCCGGAATAGGGTTTCGCCTGTTGGGATTCTCGGGGTGGTGCGGTAGGCCCATAGAACATGATGCAGCTCATCCGCCCACCTGCCTTGGGCTCGGGAAAGGCGAGCTTTTATCCCCTGAAGGAGGATCCTGTTAGTCACTTCGGCTGCTCCGTTGGCTTGTGGGTGTCCGACGAGGTGAGGTGATGACGGATTCCATGCTCCTCACAGAACTGGCGGAACTTAGAATTATCGAACTGCTTACCGTTATCGGTGATTATAGTATGCGGGAGGCCGAACCGGCAGAT
>UESW01004008.1:338607-352639 GCA_900491605.1 Calamus simplicifolius
GCCAAGCGAGGATATGGAAACTAGTTCAGTGGAGGGGAGCCTTTGGATGCTTGAGTGCCTCTGGCATGGGTCGCAGGCTCGACTAGATCATTCGCATCCTTCTGCATGGTCGGCCAGTAGTAGCCTTGTCGCAGCACCTTGTGGCATAGGGACCGGCTTCCCAGATGGTTGCCGCAAATCCCTTATGTACTTTGCGCATAGCATAATCTGCTTCGGACGGGCGAAGGCATCTGAGCAGCGGCATGGAGAAAGAACCGTTTGTAAAGCTGGTTGTCGATCAGCACGTAGTGGGTGGCCTGCAGCTTCAGCTTTCTAGCTTCTCCGGTCGGGTGGAAGCGACCCCTCTTTGAGATATTTAAGAATAGGGTCGAACCATGATGGTTCAACTTCGACTGCATTATCCGGTCGGCTTCCGCGATGCTGGGCTTTTCCAGAGTCTCCAGGTGAAACTTTTGTTCGGCGTCCATTGACTCCGCGGCCGCCAATCGAGAGAGTAGGTCGATGCGAGAATTCTCAGATCTGGAATCTGAATGATTTTAAATTCACAAAATGGGGAAGCAGGCTCCGCACCTCCTGAAGATATCGAATCATGTTCGGCTCCTGGGCTTCAAACTCTCCTTTTACATGACCGGCTACCAGCTGAGAGTCGGTGAAGGCATTAAGCTTCTCCACCTTCAGATTGCGGGCAATTCGGAGGCCGGCTAACAGGGCTTCGTACTCGGCTCATTGTTGGAGGCTAGGAAGGAGAATCGGACGCCATATTCAAGGTTATCCCTCCGGACTGGTGAGAACCAGGCCCGCACCGGAGCGATGGGCATTAGATGACCTGTCAACATGGAGGAGCCACCGGGCTCCAGATTTTAGTTCTTCAGGGAGTCTAGGGTAGAACCGTCCTCCGAGATGGTACACTCGAGGAGGAAGTCGGCTAGCACCTGAGCTTTGATGGCTGGTGAGGCTGAAAGTGTATGTCATGCTCGCTCAACTCGACGGCCCACTTGGTCATTCTTCCCGACGTCTCGGGACGGTGGACTACTGCTTTGATGGGCTGGTCGGTCAGGACCGTCACGGAATGTGCTTGGAAGTACGGTCGCAGCTTCCGAACTGAGGTGATTAAAGCCAACACCATCTTCTCAATTCTGTTGTACCTTATCTCCGCATCGCGGAGTAGCTGCTGACATAGTAGATCGGCTTCTGGACTTTGCCTTCTTCCCTGACCAGCACCGAACAAACGGCACCCTCTGAAACAGCCAGGTACAAGAATAGGGCTCGCCCGGGGTCGGACTGCTGAGGAGTGGGGGCGAGCCGAGATATTTCTTGAGATCTTGAAATGACTTTTGGCATTCAGAGTCCACTGGAAGTTTTTAGCTGACCGAAGGGTTTTGAAGAAGGGGAGGCATCTCTCGGCCGACCGTGCCATAAAGTGGTTGAGAGCCGCTATCCTCCCGGTTAGGCGCTGGACCACTTTAACAGATGCCGGGGGCGCCATTTGTTGGAGAGCTTGAATCTTCTGGGGTTAGCTTCGATACCTCCTGGGAGACTATGAAGCCGAGAAACTTCCCGGAGTTAACGCCAAAGGCGCATTTGGTCGGATTGAGTCTCATCCCATACTTGCGCAGCGTTGCAAAGCTCTCTGAGAGGTCCTCGACATGCTGTGATGCCTCCTTGCTTTTGACCAGCATGTCGTCCACGTAAACCTCCATATTCCGGCCGATTTGCTCCTTGAATACTTTGTTAACCAGCCTCTGGTAGGTTGCACCTGCATTTTTAAGACCGAAAGGCATGACATGGTAACAGTAAGTACCTCGTCGATTATGAAGGCGGTCTTTTCTTCATCCTCAGGGGCCATTCGGATTTGATTGTAGCCTGAATAGGCGTCCATGAATGACAGCATCTGGTGACCTGAGGTGGCATCCACAAGCTGGTCGATCCGAGGAAGGGGGAAGCTGTCCTTCGGGCAGGCTTTGTTGAGGTCGGTGAAGTCGATGCAGATTCTCCATTTGCCGTTCGACTACTTTACCATGACGACGTTTGATAGCCAGCTCGGATAATTTACCTCCCGGACGAAATTAGCCTTGATGAGTTTGTCTACCTCTTCTTCAATGGCCTTTTATCGTTCTGGGGCGAAGCCTCTTCTTCTGCTTGACGGGCTTGTGCATCTCATCCACATTGAGACGATGGACGAGAACCTCAGGGCTGATCCCTGGCATGTCGGAGGCAGACCAGGCAAAGATGTCAGCGTTGCTTCGGAGGAACCTGATCAATCTGTGCCGAGACTCTCCCTCGAGCAGCAACCCGATTTTTATAGTTCGGTCGGGATGAGCCTCATCCAATGGCACCTCCTCCAATTCCTCTGCCGGTTCTCCTCGCTGTTCGGTGAAGTCCTCACGAGCATCTAGCCCATCAACTTCCGGCATTCTAGACTGAAGGCTGTAACGAAGCACTGCCGAGCCATGGCTTGACTTCCTCGAACAACCCCAACTCCTCGCTTGGTGGGGAATTTCATGGACAGATGCGGGATGGAGACAACTGCCTTGAGGGACATCAGACCGGGCCTGCCGAATATTGCGTTGTATGGAGATCTGAGGTCGGTTACTAGGAAGTCTGTCTGGATAATGGCTACAAGGGGCCAGGTTCCCGCGCGGACCGTCTGGGTGACACCCTTCCGAGATCATGACGTTGCCTGTGAATCCCATCAGGGTGGAATCCATGGCTCGCAGGTTTTCCATGAGTAATTTCATCCTGGCAAACACACCAAGGTACAAAACATTCACCAAACTTCTACTATCAACAAGGATTCGGTTTACATAGTTGTTTAAATTGAGGGATACAACTAATGCATCATCATGGGGGAGCTGTATCCCTTGGAGATCATCGTCGGAGAAGGAGAGCTCACCCGTCCGTGCCTTCTTCGGCGCCGATCCTTCACCGTCGCCCCTGGGGCTTGATCCGCTGGCCTTTTCGATCATGTTAATGCAGCCGATCACGGGCGGATTCGGTGGAGGAGGAGGTTGTTGAAGCTTGGGCTGGCGGTCACCTCCTTGTTGTGGCTCGGGCGCCCTCCTGAATTGATTTAGTCGTCCCCGCTGGATCAGCCTCTCGATTTCATTTTTCAGCTGCCAGCATTCTTCAGTGTCAGGTCGTGCTCCTGTGGTAGCGACAGTACTTGGTGGGATCTCTTCGGGTCGGGTTCCCTTGGAGAGGCACTGGCCGGGGGAGTTGGCGCTCTATTTCCATAGGATTTGCACCCGGGGCATGGTCAGCGGAGTGTAGTGATCGAATCGCTTGGGGGGCTTCGGGAGCGATTCCTTGGTGGCAGCGGGGGAGCTCTTTGGCGGCGAGGCGGACTTGGCCGACGGGCAGGACGGTGCTGTCGGGGCCTTTGGGCTCCTTCTTCTTTGCCTGCTCGGCATGGGCAACTCTCCGTGATTCTTCGACCTAGCATATTGTCCGCCAGGGCCATCATATCAGAAAGGCCTGGGGGGTAGCTGACTTCCATAGCCAGGTAGAATCGCTTTCCTTCAAGACTCCCCTGCCAAGGCGGACATAGCCACCTCATGATTAAGGTGGTCCACCTCTAACATGGCCTTGTTAAAACGGCCAAGGTAATTTCTCAAGGACTCCCCTCTCTTTGCTTAACTTCGGAGAGGGAGTCAGATCCTCGTCGGTGGCGGCGGCTGCTGACGAACTGGCCATAAAAAAGCGGCTCAGCTCATCAAAATGAATCGATGGAACTTGGCTTTAAAGCATTGAACCAGGTCCGGACAGATCCCCTGAGGGTGGAGGGAAAAGCACGGCAGAGGACCGCGTCGAATGCTCCGTGGAACATCATTATTGACCGGAAGCTGCTAAGATGGTCATTTAGAAGAGCCGTAAGGTTCGACGGCTGGTAGCTTGACATGGGGAATCACTTCCTCCATAATCCCTTAGAGAAAGGGATGCCCTGCTCCGCTTTGGGCTGGGGCGGATGGGCTTGCTTGGCGGCGTCCAGCTCTTGACGCATCTCCTAGATCTGACGACGGATCTCCTCCTCACCAGTCAGAGGAGTTGGGCGAGAGGATCGCAGGGACGGCATCGAATCATGGTGGGAGGTCACTGGGGAGAGGGATCGGGCTCGCGAGATCTGGGGGGATCTCTGTCATAACCGCCTCGTGGGACTGATTTGTCCCCTCTGGACCGGCGCTGGGGGGTCCGGATTTATGGGGACCGAAGGAGGAAGCTGTCGGCGAAAGAAAATCGCTGCTTCCTTCTGAAGTGCGGAGCGGGAGGAGCCGTAAGCGCCCTGGACCAGGTGAGTCAGGGCTGGACCTGCTGGACCAGCGAGGCAAACTGGTCCTGGGTCACCGGATGGCGGGCGGTGACGGGGTTCGATTGGTGGAGGTTGCGGCGCTACACCGCTGTCGGATCAGGCCTCTGGGAAGCGGCCTGATCTTGGGCTTCAGAGGTTGCTCTTCTCTCTTCCACGCCGAAGTCTCCTGACTTGCTCACCAAAGCAAAACAAACATCCTCTCCATCCAAACTCGCATCGAATTCTGTGCTTGGTAAACAAATTACTGTATTCTGTCCACTCACTTCCTGAAGCGGCTTCAAAATAACTTTCCTCCCATCTGGACGCAGCATATAACTGTGGGTGTACCCGTTGTACACTGCCCTGTTATCAAACTGCCACGGACGCCCCAGTATGATGTGAGTAGCATCCATTGGAACAACATCCGCCTCAATAGTTGTCTCGAAATGAGGACCAAAACACAGTGACAACTTACACCTTCGGCTGACCTGAATGTCTGCATTTCGGTTCACCCAACGAGCTTATATGGATGTGGGTGAGGGTCTGTCTGCAACCCCAGCTTCTTCACAGCCTCCTCTGCTATCACATTCTCCCAACTGCCGGAGTCTATGATAACACGACATGTTTTGCCAGCCACAAAACATTTCGTTGTGAAGATGTCATGCCGACGCCAATCTTCATCTGATCTCGGCGCCAGACACATTCTTCGTATCACCAAGCTCTCCCCTTGAATATGGTCCGGATCAATAACACACAGCTCATCATTAAATTCCTCATCCTCAGGGAACTCTCCTCCATTTTCGTCCTCCATATAATCCTCCATATACAACTGAGCTCGCGCCTTGGGGCATTCATTGGCATAGTGCCCCAAATTCTGACACCGATGGCACCGAATGTTAGCCCTGTTGCTGCCCACTCTCGCCTGAGAACCTGAGGTTCCATTCGACCCTGTTGGTCTTGGAGGTACTGATGCCTGCGGCCTCGCTACTGGAGGCATAAATTTGCCCCCTGAATTCTGCCCTGAACTCTGGCCCGTAGTAAAACCCCCTCTGCTCTGAAACCCCCTGTTTCTCATCAAGCTCTTTTCCACTGCCTGAGCCCTCATATGCGCATCTCCTACGCTATCAATTCGATGCACAGCCAGTGCATCTTGGATTGGCAGCCGCAAGCCATGAAGATACATGGCTATCAATCTCGGTTCAGCCTCAATCAACCGATTTCGTGCAACCAATCGATAAAATTCAGTTGTGTACTCCTCGACGCTCCGACTACCTTGCGTCAAACCATGCAACTTCGAATACAAAATCTGCTCATGGTTCGGAGGCAAAAACTCCCTGTTCATCTCCTGCTTTAGCGCTGCCCATGACGCTAATGGAGGTCTCCCATCCATATATCTACGATAGTGCTGCGCATGCCACCAAGCAGCAGCCCTATCTCTGAATCGAATTGTGACAAGCGGTACCTGCTTGTCTAAGGGCACCTCCTTCAGACGAAAAACATCATCGACCTGAAGGGTCCAATCAACATACTCGTCTGGGTTAATTCCTCCTTTAAACTCTGGAATTTCGACCCTGAAGCCTGCTTCCCACCGATTCTGATTTTCGAAATAGGGAGGTTGATCGACATACCTTGGAAGTCCAACATCAGGCCTCTGTTGCCCTCTTCGAATTGGTGGTGCCTCCAGATTTTCGAAACCCCTCTCCCTACCTCCATCAATTTCATCACGCTCCTCCACTCGAAGGGGTTGGGCACGATTCTGCACCTCCAGCCGCGCCATCATCGCCTGCATGGTTTGCATCATCTGTTGCATCACCTGGTGCTGGTCTCGCATGGCGTCTTGCATAGCATCTCTCACGGCGTCTCTCAGGGATTGATCGTTGTTCTTCTGCTCCATTGGATCAAATTTCGGTTAGGGTTGATATTTGGGTTTGGAAGGAATGGATCAAGGCTCAAGGGTAATGGAAGGAATGGATCAAGGCTCTGATACCAAGTTGATGCAGGGCGATATTCAAAACGCCTGCAACTCAAGAACGATCTAATCTGCGAGAAAAGAATTCGTCCAGGTTTGGTTCGAATCTTGACAAGAAAAGGGGAAAAATTTCGAATTTGATCACTCACAATCCGAAATTTAAAGGAAGAGCAATTGAATTTTCAATTCAATTGTTTTGAATCAGAAAAAAGAAAACATTCATCTATTCAAGAAAAAAAAAAAAATCTAAAACAGCGTCTTTCTTCTCTGCCTCTGACGGCCGCCCAAAACCAACCTAAATAAAAGAGATAAAACCCTAACATCATAAGTTAGAAAAATTACAACTATGCCATTAAAAACGAAAACAGGCCCAAAACTCCTATCAGACGAGCCCGGATGGCCAAAATCCACAGCAGCTCATCGCCAAAGGCAATGACTTTGAATCAGCAGTCCGTTTCCATGTGACCAGCCAAGTTTGGGCCCAGTCCGACACAAAATTTCAAGCCCGTTTGTTCTGCAACCTCTTGGACCTTCGTAGATTATCTGGTGTGGTCTTCCCTGACGTGGCCTGCTGACTCTGGGTTGCTGGTACAGGAACATCCAAGGACTGGTTCGACTGACCCGAACTCTGATCCAAACTGATGTCCTCATCATGCGCCGTATGTACAAGATCCCCCAGGATGTTACCTTGTTGCTCCCGACGGCTAAGGATAGGGTAACATCCAGATTGGGAGATGGAGCATTCTGCTACGACGAAAGTTTGAGGGCAGGCCTCAGGTTTCCTCTTCATCCGCTGGTGCAGGAGGTGATGAAGTTCTACAATATATGCTTCACCATGGTGGCTCCCAACAGTTGGCGCAACCTCATCGGGTTCATATCACTATGCAAACGTGTCGGAGTGACCGCGACCCTTTCGATGTTCAGGGTGTGCTTCAATCTGGTCTCCGGGAGGGCCTCAGAGTGGCCCTACATCGGCCCCGGAGGTCCTTCAAGATGATCTCTGATAACCTGTCGTCGATAAAGGAGTGAAGTCGCGATTCTTCATAGTCGAGGGGATATCGGCTCGGATTTCCTCGGGTATGGGGACAATACGCAAAGGATCCCAAAGCGCACCCGGAGCTAACCGAGTCAGAGAAGAGGGATCTGATCGTGTTGCGTGGCAGTCAAGAGCTTCTAGCCAGTGTCCTTCTATCGAAGGACGCTCTCTTTGTGGCCAGATTGAGTCCCTTCGATCCTCGCGGTGAGTCTCACTTCGTAGCCAATAGTTTAATGTGGCTCCATCTTCAATTTTTGTGCGGACTAACAGGTGAATCACTTTGCTCCTACAGCCGAAAGGTCGGCGCTCGCAGAGCAGATGAGGGAGGAGCTGGGAAAGCGCCGCAAGAGATCCGTCTCCAGCAGCAAGCATCGGGCCGAGAAGAGGCCTCGCCCTTCTGTCTCCCACCCTAGAGGGATTAGGAAAGACAGTGATGATCGGCGCTCCTCGTCGCCATGGGCCGGAAGTATCGAAGTTCTGGTGGCGCATGATCTTTCGGCGCCGGAGGAGGGTCTGTCCGAAGGTGAAAGTCGGGATGTTGCAGGGGTTTCGGAGGAGGCCGCTGGAATTTCCTCCCCGCCTATCGTCATTCTGTCCGACGATGGCGAGGGAGAAACGCAGGTTGACTTGGGGGTCCCCTTGGGCGGGGCAGCTAGGTCTCCCTCATTGGAGGCCAGTGGCTCGGAGAGGTTACAGGCAGAGGTGGGAGCAACCTTCGCATCAATCGAGGCAGGAGAAGTGGTTACGGCTGCTGAGGTTCGGCCTGGGCTGCTGGTGGGAGAGCTAGCCGGTGACAAGGGGATGGCTGAACCTGCCGAACCAGCGATTGAACCTCGCGTGGAGCTTTCCGGTGAAGGGCCTTCCGCCGAGGCACAGGAGGCTCCCAGGGAAGCCAAAGTTCCCGAAGAGTCTATCGTGGGTAGGGGATTTTTGAGGAGGCAGAAGTAGAAGAGGAGGAAGAAGGAGAAGGAGGGGAGCCGTCGAGCGAAGGGGATGCTCGGGCCGGGGCTCCCCTCGCCGGAGTCGAAATGCCCGAAGCTTCTCAAGCGAGGGCTCTGGTTGTGGAAGCCGGCCAACCGAGGACCTCATAGGTCGTGGGTGCCCAGGTTGGCTCCCTGAGCGCGGACTTCCACTCACGCGACCCGGAGGTGAGTGCCAGGTTTTCTGCTCTGATGCGGTCTGCGTTCCAAGGGGGAGAAGGTTCCTCGATAGGAGGGAGTTACTCAGAGGACCTTGTTGAGATGGCCTTTAGACACACCGGGGCACCGAATGAGGCTTTTTTTCTCCCCGAGATTGACGATCTTGCTCTCATGAGGATCGCTACAGACTACGCGTCTCGGGTAGGTTGTCGCACCGAAGTAGGGTCTTTAGTCAGCTAGTTCGACTGTGTTCTTTATGTGTGTGTAATCCTTTTTTGCAGAATGCCCTGATCATGAGGGCACTGAAATGGCACTTGCATCTGGCTGTTGGAGCTTGGGCTCGGGCCCGCCAGGAGGTCGATCACCTCAAGGAGAGGGTGGATTCTACTGATAAACTTTTTCGAGCCCTGATGGCCTTTCAGAGGGAGCTTGAGGAGGCTCGCAGGATTCTTGCAGTTGAGAGGGAAAGAGCCTCTCAACTCGCCATATAGGTCAGTGAGCTCCAAGGCTTCCGCGAGCAATCCGAGAAGGCTAGTCTGGAGCTTTCTCAGGCCAAGGCGGAGCACGAGAGCAAGGTCAATTCTATGCAACAGTTCTTTGATAAGAGGTGGGACCAGTTGAAAGCCAGCCATGCCGAAGATAAAGGCAACTGGAGCAAAAGGCTTGAGGAGGAAGAGCATAAGTGCCGGCGGCAGCAGGACCACCTCACCCGCCTAAATAAAGAGCTCGCCGATACAAAGGATCGGCTGAAGTGGTCGGATGAATGAGCTGCCCGACTCTCTGACGAGCTTGACTATGCTCATCAAGAAATTGAGACATCCAGTCCCGGGTGGACGAACTAAAAGAGAGCCTTCGGCAAAATCAATCGGCTAAGTCTAGAGCCCTCAATAGGGTCCAAGTGCTGGAGGCTGAGCTAGCCCGGCGGGATGAGCAGGTAGGGCGCTATTTGTTTTACCCATTTTGGTCTTTCGGCTTCCGCTTTACTCGGCTTTTTATCTGCAGTTGAACAGAATAAGCCAGGAATTTCAGGGGCGGTTGGCGGCATTCGGAGAGGAGGCAGCCTCGAGGCACCGAAGGATCTCTGAATTGGAGAAACAATTAGCCGAGGCAAACGGGCGGGCCTCTTCAGCGGTGGAGGAGTACAAGAACTCTACCAAGTTTGCCGATGAACGCCGGGCGGCCTGCGCTGATGCATTCCAGCTTTGCGAAGAGGAGGCACGGGCTAAGGTCGCCCAGACTTACCCTGACCTGGACCAGTCTTGCTTGGAAGCCGAGTATTATGAGGCACGCACCCGGGGGCCGAGGAAGACGAATATGGAGAGATTTCTAATGTCGATCTCGAAGCTGTTCTGGGAGTTGACGTTGCTGCCGAGGTACCCCAGCGAGACACTATCGAGAAGGGGGGGCCAAGTGATGCTCCCACTGGCGCTGCCGCAGGAGATGCCGAGCCTGACCCCAAGTCTTGACCCCTTGGGGGCTATATGTATTTTTTCTTTCTTTTGCTTTGTAGTTTGATCAGAAATCAGTAAACGGGTCAGCCGTTTTTCATCTGTTTGTCTTTCCTGATGTTTTCCTGTCTCGAATTTTAGTCTTAACTACGAGTGCCTCTTGGTTGGTTTCCGGGCTCAAATTTTGAAGGAACTTCCTGGTCGAGGCCAAGGTATAGGGATAGCCACGACGAAAGAGTCAAGCGACAACATAGCTTGGTATGAAGGGAGTTTGAGAGACGATTTAATTCGGCTTAGGCCGAATGATACAGTGGTTCGACTAGGTCCGAAGAATGAAATAGCTCGGCTAAGGCCGAGGAATGAAGTGATTCGGCTAGGGCCGAAGAATGAAATAGCTCGGCTAAGGCCGAGGAACGAAGTGGTTCGGCTAGGGCCGAGGGACGGAGTAGCTCAGCTAAGGCCGAGGAAAAAGGTAGCTCGGCTGGGGCCGAGGGACAAAGTGGCTCGGCTAGGGCCGAGGGGCAAAGGGGCTCGGCTAGGGCCGAGAGGCAAAGTGGCTGGCTAGGGCCGAGGGACAAAGGGGCTCGGCTAGGGCCGAGGGACCTAAGTCTATACTCCCTACGCCCGAACCTACGCTTCGAACTAGGGAGTGGGGGGCATGTATTGAGGGGTAAAATCGCCATTACGTTGATAACCATGCGAAGGGGTTAAGGTCAGCCCCATCCCCCCGCCCGCTACATTACGCCCATGAAGAACAAGCTAACTAATGTGGTCCAACGGGCCGAGCAACCTGTAGCCCGGCTTCCCCGAGCTTCCATAGCTCAGTTTTTCTGAGCAACCCATAGCTCGGTTCCCCCGAGCTACCCATAGCTCGGCTTCCCCGAGCAACCCATAGCTCGGTTCCCCTGAGCTACCCATAGCTCGGCTCCCCCGAGCTACCCATGGTCCAATTTCCTGAGCTACCCATAGCTCGGCTTCCCCGAGCTACTCATAGCTCGGCTCCCCCGAGCTACCCATGATTCGGTTCTCCCCGAGCTACCCATAGCTCGGCTTCCCCGAGCTACTCATAGCTCGACTTCCCCGAGCTACCCATAGCTCGGCGTCCCCAAGCTACCTATAGCTCAGTCCCCCGAGCTACCCATAGCTCGGTTCTCCCGAGCAACTCCCGAGCCATCGATGGCTCGACACACACCTCCGTGGAACCCGACGCGGGAGATCCCAGGCCTAGCATAACAGAATCCCAAATAAAGAATCATACCGAGGAGTGGCCTAGGATCTACAATAATGGCCTAGACCCTACGCATTCATCAGATCTCAGGCCATCAGAGAGCCCTCCTAGCCGTTGATACTTCAATGAACAAGATACGGATCCCACCGGCCTTACAACAGCTTGATTCGAATCATCTCCATATCCTAACAACCTTCGAACCTTCCAGAAGGCGCTCAAGATCCAGGTGATTGCCTATAAATATGACACTCCCAGATTCTCTCAGGTATGCGCACGCAGCCACTGGCTTATTCTCACTCTCATTCATTCCCTCTCTCCGTCACTGCTCATCGGGCGCGATTGGTCTCCTGATCTGGGCTTCCTCCTGGGCGGACCTGCATAGAAGTCCTTACGCGAGAGGCGTTGGGGGTGGCCCGACGGCAACAAGGATCGAATGTTTATTTTGTCCCATTTTTTCTTATTATTCTTCTACAATATTTTTTAAGAATACTTCTATTCTATTGTTAAAAAAAGTTATATCTATCAAGCCTCACATCATTAATTTATCTTGTATTTACTCTTTTGCATTAAAAGAGCAAGTTAGTATCAACTTGACTTTCACATCAATCTTTGAAGAAATTTTGAAGCCTGACTGCATAAAAGATTGAAACCAAAAACTTGCTACCTCTCAAATACTTAATTTGTTATAAGGGTTAAGGATTTCTTTTTATCTTCTAGAATTTTGAATTCATGCCCGTACTTTTTTTTTGGATAAATTTTAGGCACTCTATACATATTGTTCTCTTAATTTATCTTATATTTTGTCTTGAGTTTTTTCTTTTATATTAAAGAGCAACGTAGTATCATCTTGCTCTCAAACCAATTTTGAAGGGAAAAGTCTTTGTACACCACCCCCGATGCAGCAAGGCCTACGTGGGTTGCACCGCCTCTTCTGATTGGTCCACGTGGATCCTACGTGGATGACGTGCCGGGCGGTATGGCTCTGCTACGATGTTACGTTCTGAACGTGATGGCCATTTAAAGCGCTTCGCTTTTTTTAAAATTAGCGTGCAGACAAAAATGCCCTTTTCCCTCCATTCTATCGCCATTTTACGTTGAATTTCATCTGTGCAAAAAAAACTCTTTCTTCCCCCTCGCTATGGCTTTCGGATGCTAAGGAATCAATCCAAGGCTTGAGCACGATCCTACGCCCTCACTCTGAGAGTCCAGTCGAAAGAAAATATTTCAGCTTCGAGGCTGGAATACCTGGCTACTGGAGTCTTTGTACAAAAAACTTCTGGAGGAAATGTCGTCCGCAGCACGAAACATTCTTTTGTTATGAGGTTGTTGTGGTTTATGAGCTTGACGATAAAAAACTAGGGTGTCGTGGGTTTTCAATTAGGGTGTCATGGGTTTTCAACTAGGGTGTCGTGGGTTTTGAACTAGGGTGTCATGGGTTTTCAACTATGGTGTCATGGGTTTTCAACTAGGGTATCGTGGGTTTTCAACTAATGCTTTGTCTTAACGTTTTGAACTATGGTGTCGTAGGTTTTGAACTAGGGTGTCGTGGGTTTTTCTACAAGGGTGTCGTGGGTTATGAACTAATGCTGCTTTGTCTTAACGTTTTAAACTAGGGTGTCGTGGGTTTTCAACTAGGGTGTCGTAGGTTTTGAACTAATGCTTTGTCTTAACATTTTGAACTAGGGTGTCGTAGGTTTTGAACTAGGGTGTCATGGGTTTTGAACTAGGGTGTCGTGGGTTTCAACATGATAAGAGCGAATGGCAGCAAACACCCCAAGAGGAATTCACCCCCCTCGTGAATAGAAACCATTAATGAAGAGAGTGTGGGGAAGCCAAATACTGCGATACCCTAGTACCAATGCTGTAATACCCGTGCTTAAAACTGACCACAGAGAGAATCCCCACACCCCTGGTGGAATTTGGCCAAAAATCCTTTGCGATACCCCAGTTGAAAGCTCACGACATCCTAGCTTTAAGGCGACGACACCCGTGCTTAAAACTGACCACGGAGAGAATCCCAGTGACACCCCTGGTCGAATTCGGCTGAAAATCCTTCGCGACACCCCAGTTGAAATCTCATGACACCCTAGCTTTAAGGCGACCACGGATAGAATCCCACGACACCCTAGTTCGAATTCGGCCGAAAATCCTTTGCGACACCCCAGTTGAAATCTCATGACACCCTAGCTTTAAGGAGATGACACCCGTGCTTAAAACTGACCATGGAGAGAATCCCCACGACA
Organism: Calamus simplicifolius; assembly: GCA_900491605.1. NCBI lineage: Eukaryota > Viridiplantae > Streptophyta > Magnoliopsida > Arecales > Arecaceae > Calamus > Calamus simplicifolius. Next base: position 351,956 of record UESW01004008.1, read on the forward strand.
CCCTAGTTCGAATTCGACCGAAAATCCTTCGCGACACCCCAGTTGAAATCTCACGACACCCTAGCTCTAAGGCAATGACACCCGTGCTTAAAACTGACCACGGAGAGAATCCCAGCGACACCCTAGTTCAAATTCGGCTGAAAATCCTTTGCGACACCCCAGTTGAAATCTTACGACACCCTAGCTTTAAGGCGACGACACCCGTGCTTAAAACTGACCACGGAGAGAATCCCTGCGACACCCTAGTTCGAATTCGGCCGAAAATCCTTCGCGACACCCCAGTTGAAATCTCACGATATCCTAGCTTTAAGGCAATGACACCCATGCTTAAAACTGACCACAGAGAGAATCCCCGCGACACCCTAGTTCGAATTCGGCCGAAAATCCTTCGCGACACCCCAGTTGAAATCTCACGACACCCTAGCTTTAAGGAGACGACACCCATGCTTAAAACTCACCACGGAGAGAATCCCCGCGACACCCTAGTTTGAATTCGACCAAAAATCCTTCGTGACACCCCAGCTGAAATCTCACGACACTCTAGCTTTAAGGTGACGACACCTGTGCTTAACACTGACCACGGAGAGAATCCCCGCAACACCCTAGTTCAAATTCGGCCGAAAATCCTTCGTGACACCCCAGTTGAAAACTCACGACACCCTAGCTCTAAGACAACGACACCCA
>UESW01004008.1:360160-478855 GCA_900491605.1 Calamus simplicifolius
ATGAGGACATGGCCCTCATTACAGAAAATTTAAGAGATTCATGAAAAGAAGAAAGTTTGGAGGAAAAAGAAAACCATTTACAAAAGGAGATGTGAATAAAGAAAAGAAAAAAGAAATTATCTATTATGAATGCAAGAAGCCGGGACACTTTAAATCAGAATATTTACAACTAAAGAAAGGTCCTAAGAAATTTAAGAAAAAGGCAATGATGGCTACATGGAATGATTCTGAAAGTTTCAGCTCCGAGGGAGAAGAAAAGAATAAGTGGCTAATCTTTGCTTCATGGCAGACAACGAGGAGGTGTGTCTTGCAACCCATGGATTTAAACAAAAATGATATCTTGATAGCGGATGTTCAAGGTACATGACTGGTGATGAATCACAGTTCATCACTTTAGAAGCTAAAGATGGAGGGATAGTCACCTTTGGAGATAATGTTAGTAATAGTGCCCTAGGCCTATTGTATGGACATGGTATTTTGAATATTTATGAACATTTACTATTATCATAATTTGCATGTTTATTATATAATAATGTCCTTGAATAATATTATGAATTATTCTAAATGTCCCTAATCGGTTATTTGTGGGAATAACAATAAATTAAGATTAGTATGAAATTTGATTGATATTCATGGATGAATATGTGTATGAGATACAAATCAAATTTATATGTATTTGTTGAGAACAAATATTGGACAAGACCCGCCTTGAGATTAATACATGGATCAAAGTCATAAGTTAATCTCTAGTAGTTGTGTCATTAAATCCTTAGACCTGAGATTGCCATAGTTCTCAACATGAGGAATATTATGTTTTGACATAATCAAACGTTGTCTTTAACCGGATGATTATAAAGATTATGATTGAACATAATAAGAATCATGTAGTGAGATGTGAGTGATTAAGATGGAATTTGTCCCTCTTATTATAAGAGAGATATCTCTGGGCCCCTCGATGATTGAGACTGAGAAATGCATGGCCATGCTCAAATGAATTGATGGAGATCAATATCATTTGTTTAGTCAGTCTAATTGGGTTTCGAGAAATTAAAGATAGAGATATAAGGTTGACTTTATCCATGCCTTATATTCTATCAAGATATCATGTGACAAAAGGATTATGTTAATAGCTACTTTAAGGTTGTCTCGGAACATGAGCTTTTCATTTAACTTGGGTAGTCATAATGTCTTGCTAGAGGCCGCTTATGACTTGTAGGTTCAAAATGTGATTTAGGCCTACTGCCAACGTTAATTGAACCTATAGGGTCGCACACTAAGAACGGACAATAATGGTTACGATTTGTTACTCTCTATATAATTTAAAATGATGAGATTATTTTAAATTACAAATAATAATTAGTTGTCATTTAGATTCGAGTTTAATTTTGAGAAAATTTAAATTCGTAATTTAAATTGTGACAAGTAATTAAATTGTTACATTTTCTTATTGGATAAGGAAATAATCCATAAAGTTTTTTTTTGGTTAAAAATATATTCCTTATTTTGTAAGGAAAGGATTTAAATTGTTATTATTTAAAAGGAGTTTTAAATAAATATCAATTAAAATCTTAGTTAACCAAAATTCCTAGCAGGCTTGTATATATGTTCGATATATACGTTTTAGAGTCTGTGGGGCATTTGAAAGGTAACGTCGATTGGGGCATTTGAAAGGTCACGTCGATTGGGGCATTTAAAAGGTCACGAATTGGGGCTTTTAAAGCATCATATCTTTTGCCTTAAAGATGGAAAAATAGAGAGTTGAAAATGGGTTCATTTTTGTGAAAAATGGAATGGTTGAACTAGCATTCAAAACCATTTTGGTGTCCGTTCGTGTGTGGATACTTGTAGAGGGTGATCGTCTTTCTGAAAGGCAGCACCTTTGAAGATCCGAGAAAACCCAACACAAGAACAGAAGGATTACATACTGATTAAAAAGGTAATAACAAAAGGTAATATTTTTGTTTATCCTTCTTTCGGTTTTTATGAAACGCATGTGATTCTTGGTGGGTTATAAATTTATTTTGTTTCCGCTGCAATTTTATTCCAATTAGATTGGGATTTTTCATTCCGTAACCCAACAGTGGTATCAGAGCCTCTTGCGTTTTCATAAAAATCGAAACTGCCATGTTTGATTGTATGTATGAGATGTATATGATCTTGGCATGGTTTGCGTTCTTGTATATATATATATATGATATTAGTGTTTGCACGAACGACATAGATAATAGGTTTTCTAAGGTGTTAATTGATGAATCTGTTTCCTGTAAGGATTCGTTAATATGATTAAAAATCCGAATGGGATATTGCAATTAAAGTGTTTAATATCTTGATATATGATTTCGGTGATGTCTTAATTAGATTAATACATGAACTGAATTCACATATCAATAAGGATTTATCAATTGCTGTTTATGGTGGTGCGGATGTGAGCCTTAAATTTATTGATGAGATCAATAAAATCAAATTTTAGGATGAAACTTTATTGTATCTCCAAATTTTAGGAACCGCAGTACTACCTAATCAGAGCGCCTTGTAAATTTAATTGGTTTTAAAAACATGCCTATTTTCTTTAATGCAATATGTATATGCTATATGATAACATGATATATTTTGCATGGTGTGTTGCTTTGCTTTGTATGGTGCATGGTATGGCCTTGTGACCAATATGATTGGCAGGTTTTTATTATTCTTTTACAAGGGTTGTAATTATCATATATATGGCCTGCGTGCTATTTTGTTTCATTATAATTTTTCTTTTACTTTTAGTAGTATTTGTTTATTTATTGTAATAAAGCAAGAAGACAAAGCAAACCATTTAAAATCCTGCAATCCAACCATGGTGATAGAGGAGCTAGGTGTCTATGCACATGATGATGGTCAAGTAGACATTATGGTGTTGCTCATTATTACCTAGGATTGACCATTGATCTTCATATTGGCTTATGAAGATCAATCTTGATAAGGTCATACTATGACATGTTTATTATATACATGTATGAGATGCTATGTATGATGTTTCATAAGTATGTGATGCTATGTATGATATCAATGAGTATGTGATACTAAATGCATGATGAGATCTGTTAATCTATCTAGATCCCTCACATAAAATCTTAAGTTGACATGCCATCCATATTTGAACACTTGTCAAGGCTTTTATCACCTTAATGTGGGTTCTACCAAAGTAGAAGTACATTGGGTTACATTAGTGAGGCAAGATGGGTAATGGTGCTACCCATATGTTTAAAAATGGTTTAACTTAATTAGGTTATCAAAACGGTTTTGGGCCTAATGGCATGAGATGGGATTTAAACATGCCGAGACATATGATGTCATAATCCCATAAATTTCTAAGAGTTGCATGAGTTGCAATTGGTAAGAGTTACCTACCTAAAAAACTTAATTTTAAGCGTCATGCCAAAGCTGACTTAAAGTTGAGTATAAATATGGATCTTAGCTCACTAAATTAATATGATTTTATCATTGAGGGTTGTTAATTTAGTGGGAGTTTTTCATAATCAAAATACTTAACGAACTTTGCATTTATTGTAGATGGCCAACAATGATAACAATTCTACTATGTCACTGCGATCAATCCTTGCGAAGGACAAACTTACTGGGACTAATTTCCTTGACTGGTTTCAAAATTTGAGAATTGTTCTCAAACAAGAAAGGAAGCTTTATGTCCTGGATCAACCTCACCCTGAAGAACCAGCCGATAATGCTTCTAGAGCTGAAAAGAATGCTTATGAGAAGCATCATAATGACTCTATTGATGTTGCATGCTTGATGCTAGCTACCATGAGTTCTGAACTTCAGAAAGATTTGGAAAACATGGAAACTTATGATATGATTGTCAATCTAAAGGAAATGTTCCAGCAACAAGCAAGGCAAGAAAGGTATGATACTACCAAGGCATTGCACTCTTGTAAAATGGCTGAGGGTGCTTCAGTTAGCGCTCATGTGTTGAAAATGAAAGGCTATATTGAGCACCTTGATAGGCTTGGATTTCCAATGAGCCAAGAGTTGGCAACAGATTTGATCCTAAATTCACTTCCTGATAGTTATGATCAGTTTATCATGAACTATAACATGAATGAAATGGACAAATCAATTTCTGAGCTGCATACGATGCTTAAAACTGCTGAACAGAATATTAAGTCCAAGCCTGGCCATATTCTGATGGTTCAAAAGGGAAAGGGCCTTATGAAGAAAAGAAAAGGAAAGGGTAAGGGAAGGGCTGGAAAGTCCAATGCTCAACCCAAGCCCAATCCTAAACCCAAGGCTAAAGCCCCAAAGGAGGGTGTCTGTTTCTTTTGCAATGAACCTGGTCATTGGAAGAGAAACTGCAAGCTGTATTTGGAGGATCTAAAGAAGAAGAAGAAGACTGGTGAGACCGGTTCTTCAGGTATTTATGTTATAGAGATTAATTTCTCTCCTTCTAGTTCCTGGGTATTAGATACTGGATGTGGATCTCACATTTGCACAAATGTGCAGGGGCTCAAAAGGAGTAGACAACTGAAGAAGGGCGAAGTTGATCTTCGAGTAGGCAATGGAGCAAAAGTTGCTGCTTTAGCTGTAGGAAGTTATGAACTTTCTTTGCCCAGTGGGCTTTTGTTAGTTTTGAACAATTGCTATTATGTTCCTACAATGTGTAGGAATATTATTTCAGTTTCTTGTTTGGATAATGATGGTTTTTCTTTTATTATTGAGAATAATAATTGCTCCATTTATCATAAAGACATGTTCTATGCAAATGCCGAATTACTAGATGGTCTTTATGTTTTGAATCTTCAAAAATCCAACAATTCTTCTGTCTATAACATAACTACTAAGAAAGTTAAGTCCAATGACTTAAATTCAACCTATCTTTGGCATTGTCGCCTTGGCCATATAAATGAGAAACGCATATCAAAACTCCATCAAGATGGACTTTTGAACTCATTTGATTTTGAATCATATGATACATGTGAATCTTGTCTATTGGGTAAGATGACAAAGGATCCCTTTACTGGACACAGTGAAAGGGCCAATGAATTATTGGGCCTAATACATACAGATGTATGTGGACCATTAAGTTCAGAAGCCATAGGAGGTTACAAGTACTTCATTACATTTACTGATGACTTCAGTAGATATGGTTATGTCTACTTGATGAGACACAAATCTGAATCATTTGAAATGTTTAAATCTTTTCAATATGAAGTACAAAACCAACTTGGCAAGACAATCAAGGCACTTCGATCTGATCGAGGTGGAGAATATTTGAGCCAAGATTTTTATGACCATCTTAGAAGTTGTGGAATCATTCCACAGCTAACTCCTCCTGGAACACCGCAATGGAATGGTGTGTCTGAAAGAAGGAATCGAACCTTATTAGATATGGTTCGATCTATGATGAGTCTAACAGATCTTCCACTTACCTTTTGGGGTTATGCACTTGCCACAGCTGCGTTCACACTAAATCGAGTTCCAACCAAAGCGGTTGAAAAGACGCCATATGAGATGTGGAATGGTAAAAAGCCCAGTTTGTCTTTTCTTAAGATTTGGGGTTGTGAAGCTTATGTAAAACGTCAAGTTTCAAATAAGCTGGAACCCAAGTCTGATAAATGTTTTTTGTGGGATATCCTAAAGAGACTAAAGGATACTACTTTTACAATCCCATTGAGAACAAAGTGTTTGTTGCTCGGAATGGTGTCTTTCTAGAAAGGGAATTTATTTCTAAAGGAACCAGTGGGAGCAAGGTACAAATCGAAGAGATTCGAGAACCACAAGATAACATTGAACCGCCTGTGGATGCTCAAAGTCAACAAACCACTGTTGACACACCACCTGTAGCACAAAAGTTACGTAGATCTGATAGGATACGTCATGAGCCCGAGAGATATGGATTTCTTGTGACTGATAATCATGATGTATTGTTAGTGGATCAAAATGAACCTACTACCTATCAAGAGGCTATGTTAGATCCAGACTCTGAGAAATGGTTAGAGGCCATGAAGTCTGAAATCCAATCCATGTATGATAATCAGGTATGGACCTTGATTGAGCCACCTGAAGGTACAAAGACTATTGGGTGCAAATGGGTTTTCAAAAAGAAAACTGACATGGATGGTAAAGTGCATACTTACAAAGCAAGGCTAGTTGCAAAAGGTTTCAAACAAACTCATGGTATAGACTATGATGAAACTTTTTCACCTGTAGCCATGCTTAAGTCTATTAGAATTCTTATTGCCATTGCTGCATATTATGACTATGAGATTTGGCAAATGGATGTTAAAACAGTTTCTTAATGGAAACTTACTTGAGGATGTGTACATGACACAACCTGAGGGTTTTGTACAACCTGAGAATTCTAGTAAAGTATGCAAGCTTCAAAGATCCATTTATGGTTTGAAGCAGGCTTCTCGGAGTTGGAATCTTCGTTTTGATGAATCAGTCAAAGAGTTTGGATTTATCAAAAATGAAGATGAACCTTGTGTTTACAAGAAAGTTAGTGGGAGCGCCATTGTATTTCTGGTCCTATATGTTGATGACATTTTACTCATTGGGAATGATATCCCTACCTTGCAGAGTGTCAAGTCTTGGTTAGGGAAATGTTTCTCAATGAAAGACTTAGGTGAAGCTGCCTATATCCTAGGGATAAAGATCTATAGAGATAGATCTAAGAGGCTGATTGGTCTAAGTCAAAGTACTTACATAGACAAAGTACTGAAAAGGTTCAGTATGCAAGATTCCAAGAGAGGATACTTGCCTATGTCTCATGGTATTACACTCAGCAAATCTCAGTGTCCTAACACAAAAGATGAGCGAGAGCGCATGAGTAAGATTCCTTATGCTTCAGCAATAGGATCTATCATGTATGCTATGTTGTGCACTAGACCAGATGTCTCTTATGCTTTAAGCATAACGAGTAGATACCAGTCAGATCCGGTGAGAGTCACTGGACGGCAAGAACATTCTTAAGTATCTGAGAAGATCTAAAGATATGTTCTTGGTGTATGGCGGATTGGAAGATGATAGTTGTAAGTGGTTACACAGATGCAAGCTTTCAATCTGACAAAGATGATTTCCGATCGCAGTCAGGATATGTGTTTTGTTTAAATGATGGTGCTGTTAGCTGGAAGAGTTCGAAGCAAAGCACTGTTGCTGATTCTACAACTGAAGCTGAATACATAGCAGCATCTGATGCAGCAAAGGAAGCAGTTTGGATCAAGAAGTTCATTACTGACCTTGGAGTGGTTCCTAGCATCACAAATCCTGTTGATGTTTATTGTGACAATAATGGTGCTATCGCACAAGCAAAAGAACCTAGGTCACATCAGCGATCCAAACACATTCTTAGGCGTTATCATCTCATTCGAGAAATCATTAAGAGAGGTGACGTAAAAAAATGCAGAGTTCCAACAGATGACAATGTTGCTGATCCATTGACTAAGCCTCTACCACAAGCAAAGCATGATCGTCATGCTAGGTTCATAGGTATTAGATACATTGATGAGTGGGCCTAGTGCAAGTGGGAGATTGTTAGTAATAGTGCCCTAGGCCTATTGTATGGACATGGTATTTTGAATATTTATGAACATTTACTATTATCATAATTTGCATGTTTATTATATAATAATGTCCTTGAATAATATTATGAATTATTCTAAATGTCCCTAATCGGTTATTGTTGTGGGAATAACAATAAATTAAGATTAGTATAAATTTGATTGATATTCATGAGATGAATATGTGTATGAGATACAAATCAAATTTATATGTATTTGTTGAGAACAAATATTGGACAAGACCCGCCTTGAGATTAATACATGGATCAAAGTCATAAGTTAATCTCTAGTAGTTGTGTCATTAAATCCTTAGACCTGAGATTGCCATAGTTCTAAACATGAGGAATATTATGTTTTGACATAATCAAACGTTGTCTTTAACCGGATGATTATAAAGATTATGATTGAACATAATAAGAATCATGTAGTGAGATGTGAGTGATTAAGATGAATTTGTCCCTCTTATTATAAGAGAGATATCTCTGGGCCCCTCAATGATTGAGACTGAGAAATGCATGGCCATGCTCAAATGAATTGATGGAGATCAATATCATTTGTTTAGTCAGTCTAATTGGGTTTCGAGAAATTAAAGATAGGAGATATAAGGTTGACTTTATCCATGCCTTATATTCTATCAAGATATCATGTGACAAAAGGATTATGTTAATAGCTACTTTAAGGTTGTCTCGGAACATGAGCTTTTCATTTAACTTGGGTAGTCATAATGTCTTGCTAGAGGCCGCTTATGACTTGTAGGTTCAAAATGTGATTTAGGCCTACTGCCAACGTTAATTGAACCTATAGGGTCGCACACTAAGAACGGACAATAATGGTTACGATTTGTTACTCTCTAAATAATTTAAAATGATGAGATTATTTTAAATTACAAATAATAATTAGTTGTCATTTAATTCGAGTTTAATTTTAGAAAATTTAAATTCATAATTTAAATTGTGACAAGTAATTAAATTGTTACATTTTCTTATTGGATAAGGAAATAATCCATTTTTTTTTGGTTAAAATATATATTCCTTATTTTGTAAGGAAAGGATTTAAATTGTTATTATTTAAAAGGAGTTTTAAATAAATATCAATTAAAATCTTAGTTAACCAAAATTCCTAGCAGGCTTGTATATATGTTCGATATATACGTTTTAGAGTCTGTGGGCATTTGAAAGGTAACGTCGATTGGGGCATTTGAAAGGTCATCGATTGGGGCATTTAAAAGGTCACGTCGATTGGGGCTTTTAAAGCGTCATATCTTTTGCCTTAAAGATGAAAAACAGAGAGTTAAAATGGGGGTTCATTTTTGTGAAAAATGGAATGGTTGAACTAGCATTCAAAAATCATTTTGGTGTCCGTTCGTGTGTGGATACTTGTAGAGGGTGATCGTCTTTCTGAAAGGCAGCACCTTTGAAGATCCGAGAAAACCCAACACAAGAACAGAAGGATTACATATTGATTAAAAAGGTAATAACAAAAGGTAATAACAAAAGGTAATATTTTTGTTTATCCTTCTTTCGGTTTTTATGAAATGCATATGATTCTTGGTGGGTTATAAATTTATTTTGTTTCGCTGCTATTTTATTCCAATTAGATTAGGATTTTTCATTCCGTAACCCAACAGATAATGGCCAAGGTAAAATCATTGGCATTGGTAAAATTGGTGTCACACCTCATGCATATATTAAAAATGTCTTGTTAGTTAATGGTTTAAAGCATAACTTGTTAAGTATTAGTCAATTATGTGACAAAGGTTTCAAAGTGATTTTTGAATCATCTGTTTGCATTGTTTCAAATCCTGCTGATAATTGCATGAAACTTATTGGTCACAGGCATGGAAATGTTTATACTGTTAATTTGAATGATTTAAAGACCATGACTTTGATTGTTTAGTTGCTATGAATGCTAAAATTGCTGAATCAAGTTGGTTATGGCATCGTAGACTTGCATATGTTAGCATGGATCTTCTTTCAAAACTACTTAAAAAGGATTTAGTCAAAGGTTTACCAAAATTTAATTTTGAAAAAGATAAGATTTGTGATGCATGTCAACTAGGAAAATAAACTAGAGTTTCATTTAAATCTAAAAATATGATTTCAACCAATAGACCATTAGAAATTTAGAATTATTGCATATGGATTTATTCGGACCAACTAGAACTGCAAGTTTAGGAGGAAAACGTTACGATTTTATAATTATTGATGATTTCTCTCGATTTACTTGGGTTTTATTTTTAGCTAGAAAAGATGAAGCATTTTCTACATTTTAAAAATTATTTAAAAAGATTACAAATAAAAGGGAGTTTCAGTTTTATCGATTCGAAGTGACCACGGAAAAGAATTTGAAAATCATTTCTTTGAAAGTTTATGCAATGAGCATGGCATTAATCATAATTTTTTCATACCTATAACACCTCAACAAAATGGAATTGTAGAAAAAAAAAATCGAACCTTGAAAGAAATGGGACGTACCATGTTGTGTGAGATCAATCTCCCAAAGTACTTTTGGGCAGAAGCAATCAACACCTCATGTTACATTTTAAACCAAGCCTTGATTAGACCTATTTTGAAAAAGACCTCTTATGAGCTTTACAAAGATTGAAAACCCAACATCTCATATTTTCGTATTTTTGGATGTCGATGTTTTATATTGAATAATGTAAAATCAAATCTTGACAACTTTGATCCAAAATCTGATGAAGGTATTTTTCTTTGTTGCTCTTCTTCTAGTAGAGCCTACAGAGTTTTCAATAGAAATACTTTAGTAATAGAAGAGTAAATTCATGTTACTTTTGATGAAACTAATGATCTTCTAATAAGAGAGAGAAAGGCTATTGATGATGCAAGAGAAATTGAAAATCAAGTGAAGGAAATTACTTTGGAGGAAAAAGAAGATGCAAATATTCAAACCAATCAAGAAGAGGTAAATCATGAAGAAATACAAGGTAATAATGACCTAAAAAAGGATTGGAGGTATGTACACAATCACCCTAAGGAATTTATCATTGGTGATATCTCGCATGGTATTAAAACTAGATCTTCATTTAAAGATACTTATAACTTAGCATTTGTATCCCATATTGAACCTAAATGTTTTGAAGATGCTAAAGATAACATAGAATGGATAAATGCTATGCATGAAGAATTAAATCAATTCGAAAGAAATAATGTATGGATGCTAGTTAATAGACCACATGATCATCCAATTATTGGGACTAAATGGGTATTATAAACAAGTTGGATGAGCATGGTAATATAGTTAGAAACAAAGCCAGACTAGTAGCTAAAGGTTATTGTCAGGAAGAAGAATTGATTTTGATGAAACTTATGCTCCTATTGCTAGACTAGAAGCCATAAGATTATTACTTACTTTTGCATACTTTATGAATTTCAAATTGTATCAAATGGATGTTAAAAGTGCTTTCCTAAATGGATATATTGCCGAACAAGTGTTTGTCGAGCAACCACTAGGATTTGAGCAACCACTAGGATTTGAGAACCACTTGTTTCCAAACCATGTTTTCAAATTGAACAAAGCATTGTATGGTTTGAAGCAAGCTCCTCGAGCGTGGTATGAACGATTAAGCAAATTCTTGATTAGCAATAAATTCATTAGAGGAAATGTTGATACAACACTTTTTATTAAAAGAGAAAATAATGATATGCTATTGTCCAAATTTATGTTGATGACATCATTTTCGGTTCTACTAATGAAATACTATGTCAAGACTTTGCTAAGCTTATGCAGGAAGAGTTCGAGATGAGCATGATGAGAGAATTAAACTATTTTTTTGGACTACAAATCAAGCAGAGTGATGATGGAATCTTCATTTACCAAAGCAAATATATCAAAGAATGTTAAAGAAATTTGGCATGGAGACTTCTAAGTTTATCGGTACACCTATGAGCTCCTCTTATAGACTAGACTTTTGTAGTACTGATAAAAGTGTTGACTTAAAATTGTTTATGCATGTGTGCTAGATATCAAGCTAACCCTAAGAAACCTCATTTATTAAACATTAAGAGAATATTTAAATATTTGAGTGGTTCAGTAAACTTAGGATTATGGTATGACAAATAATTTAGCATAGACTTAATAGGGTATACTGATTCAGATTTTGCAGGCTGTAAATTAGACAGAAAATCTACTAGTGAAACTTGTCAATTTTTAGGTGTTAATTTAATCTCATGGTTTAGCAAGAAACAAACTTCAGTGGCACTGTCCATAGCTAAGGCTGAGTACATTGCGGTTGGAAGTTGTTGCGCTCAAATCTTATGGATTAAACAACAACTAGAAGATTATGTTATCAAACTTAAAAATATTCCAATAAAATGTGATAATACTAGTGCTATCAATTTAACCAAAAATCCTATTCAGCACTCTAGGACAAAACATATAGAGATTAGGCATCATTTTATTAGGGATCATGTTAATAATGGTAATATTATGCTTGAGCATGTTTGTAATGATTTTTAGCTTGCTGATATTTTCACAAAGCCCCTTGATGAATCAAAATTTTGTGAAATTAGAAGAGAGCTTGGTATGCTTGACCCTTTAATTTAAATGAGTCATCATGATTGTTTAATTTATATACTCACCTATACCCATCATGATTGCATGAATTTTATGTCATATGAATTGCAACTGTTTGATCTTCATACTTCTCATTTTTTAATATTTTATTGGATCAATTTCAAATTATTTCGGATGATGTAATGAATGAATGGAATCTTTTATTTGGCATTTTAATCGGTCTACCGATTTTCATGCTTTGGCATTCTACTTTTTGTCAACCAGTCTCTTAGTTTTCCTATTTTGGAGTACCAACTTTGCAAAATTGGAATTCCAATATTGAAAAAGGGAACCGACTGCTATTTACTTCCTCTTGCCTCCAATTTCTTTCTTCCCAAGCCGTGCTTTACCAATTTCTTCAAGTCCAAGCCGACCGGTCCTCTCCTTCTCTTCCACTTCTTCATTTCAACTTCAAATCCCATTGATTTCTTTGGATCTATGGCTCTGAAAGGTAAATCTGTGCGTGGATCATTATCCCGAGGCATTAGTGAGTGCTCTTCCTCTAATCCTTCAAGCTTTCAATCTATGATTAGAAGTTTGTAGCATTTAAAAAAATTATGGATTTTGAGTTTCTATTTTCTGAAAATTTTTCCATTAGAGAAAATCTAGCTTATCAAGGTTGGGAACACTTACTTAAGACAAACCTACCCATTTATCCCGATCTTGTTAAAATTTTCTATCATAATATTAGTTTTGGGAATGATAGAGTAACTTCAACTGTTAAAGGTGTTAGAAATGAATTTGATGAAATTTCTTTGAGTCAAATTTTAAACATTTCAAGTACTGATTCTGGTGATGATACTCTTGAAGATAGAAAGTTTAATTAGAGACTATTCTGGATATTGATGATGCTTCTAATATTGATCGTGTTTTTGCTAAAGATCTGAATGTGGAAATGAGATTACTTCATAGCATTGTTTCTCGTTGTCTTACTTCTAGGAGTGGTAGTTTTGATTATGTGAATGACCGAGACTTAACATTCATGTTTCATATTATAACCCAAACTCATCTACACCTGCCTAGAAAAATGATTTGTGTGATGAGAGAGGTTGTTAGTAGATCTAGAGCTGCCCTACCCTATGGTCTACTTCTTACCCATGTATTTAATGATTTTGATGTTAATGTTAGGGGTGAGAATGTATATCACCTTAGCGATAATGATGTTTACAATGAACGTGTCGCAAAGGAAAAATGTAAGAAAATCATGCACTTGTCAAGGGGGAGCAACCTACTACTGTGCCTCAGGAATTTTCTACTGAACATCTGAATTACTCTTCTATTCCTGCTGAAAATCAAAATTATCTTTCTGATTCTAATGTACCTCAAAATTTTACTTCTATGTTTACTGATCCTCCTACAAACTACATTGATATGTTTGCCGAGAAAGGTTTTATGCCTTTGGACCCCAATCCTTCTATTAATATTAATCCGTCTTTTGTTAACAATCCTACTACTGATCTGAATCCACCCAATGTTCCACCATCCGCTCAGAATCCTTTCCAACCAAGTCATCCTATGGTTACCAAAATGGACCCTGATGACATGGAGACTTTGGTTCGTAGGATTTCTGATATTGTTTCTCTTGGTGGATCTGTCAACAGTTCATCTTCTTGTTCTTCTGATACTACCATGGTTCCCCACATATCTTCAATGTTCTCTACCCTAAATGAAATCAAATTAAGCCTATATGATTTACAACGCGGTGTGACCATCACTAAAGGAAAAGCTTTCAATTATGGTACTATGATGGACATTTCAAATTTCTTTGCCGAGCTAGGCAAGCTGAGAAAGGATATAAACTCTTTGTTGTATAGTGCTGGCATTGCAAGTAATAAGATATCTTTCTTTAGATTGCAAACTGTCAAGGCCCAGCGTGCTCTGATAATCATTCTAAGCTCATTAATGAATGCCACAATATGCAACAAGAAATTCAATCTTTTATATCTTAGTTGTCTCCTAATGTTGAAGACCCCACTCGACGTCCTGCCCCTCATTTGAGATCATCTCGCCCTTCCAGACGTGCTCATGGATCTTCTTCATCATCTCACGTTGACATCATAGATTGATGTTGCTTCTGGACTTCTACTTATGCTGCTCCTGCCCTTGTTATTTCTATTATTTTGGAATTATGTTATTTTGAAACTATCTTTCTTATTATGTTTGTATGAATTGTATAACTGCTACTTACTATTGCGGACCAATTTATGTATTGGCTTGTAAGTTTTAAATGACTGGTTTGTATGGTTTGTAAGATTTGTTTAATTTTATCTGCACTTTACAATATCTGCTTAATATTGAAAATTTTGTGTTTATCATTACTTGCTATACTTCATTCATTCCATTGAAAAAAAGACATACAGTGATAGATGCAAACTCTTTCACCTTCTTTTGATTAATGACAAAAAGGGGGAGAAATGGGAAGCATACATTCTATCTAATTTTAAAAGCATTTGCACTTCATAATCATGGGGGAGAAATAGAAAACACACACTCTAACTTTCAACATCATGTTTCAAAAAAAAAAAAAACTTGTTTTGAAAAATGGAATGGGAGAAATGGAAAGCGTACAGTTCACAACTTTAAAGCTTTCATACATTCTATTTTTTTTCTTTCTAGAAAAGTCACATTGAACTTTTTTAAAACTTCATTGATTCAAAACCTGAGGGGGAGTTATGCAATGTATTTTTAAAATATCATATTTTAAGTATTCTTGAAATTTAAAGTTTTGGCACGTTACACATACATTTCGGCACGCATTGTCTTATGCTTCAGAGTTTCTAGGAATGCTTTGATTGAATTACTTACTTCTTATTAAATTCTTAATGGTTTTGTCATCATCAAAAAGGGGAAGATTGTTGACCCCATATTGATTTTGATGAAATGCAAAATAATTAAGTATTATGCTAATCAATTAAGTACTGTGCAAATCAATTTAATATTATGCTAATGTTGTATCTGTCAAGTTCAATCAATTTTGGGTTATTCATCATGGAACAATACACTTCATCTATCCCAGGTATATTGTAATTCATGATATAATATGATTTATCTGACAAAATGACTTTCAGGATTAATTATATTTGCATTGTCTTAAATTGGATTCAATTATCCTACAAGCTCCTATTTATAACTCTATTATCATAGGATTATACTTATTCTCTATTGCCTTTGGATTGGATGCTTAATGCTTGAATCTTGGGTTACCAATCTTTGATTTGGAATACCGATTCTGTTACCTTTGGTTTAAATTTGGGTTGCCTTCCATTGCCTTTTGTTGCATTCGGTTGCATTCGGTTGCCTTCGGTTGCTTTTTGTTGCCTTCGGTTGCATTTGGTTGCATTCGGTTTCCTTCAGACTACTGGCTTACTCAGTTTGCATAAATCCCATGGCTAGTCCCTTATATTTGGAGATTGCCGATTCCCTGGATTCTTATCTTGGCATACTAATGGATGGTGTTGGCATGCTAATTCTAAATGCTCTCTGCCGATTCTCAGGCATCTTATCTTGGCATACTAATGGATGGTGTTGGCATGCTAACTCTACAGTGCCCTTTGCCGATTCTTAGGCATCTTATCTTGGCATACTAATGGATGGTGTTGGAATTCCAATTCAAAATCGCCCTCTGTCGGCTCCCTGTTACTTGTTTTTGGAATTCCAATTCCAAAATGTCCTTTGCTGGCTGCCTGTTACTTGTTTTTGGAATTCCAATTCCAAAGTGAATTCTGTGGCTCTTTGATTCCAAAATTCCAGCTTGTTGCCAATTATTTTTGGAATGCTAATTTGACATTATAGGCATGCCAACTATGAGATTTTGGAATACCAACATCGGCTGGCTACTTCTTGAATTAAAATCTAGAATGCCGATTTCAAATTTTGGAATGCCAATTTGAAGACGCCCTCTGCCGGCTCCCTATCACTTGGTGGTTGGGATGCCAACTTTTTTATTGGAATGCCGATTTGGGATTTCTGGCATGCTAATTTCTTGAATCAATCGGCTAGGCTCTTCTTAAAAGGATTTTGGAATGCCGACTCTATGTGTATTTTCTCAACTGTGTATTTTCTTCATGAAGTTGATGTAGCTAATCAAGTAATTATTTTCTTTCCTCTGTATCTTTTCTTTTTTGTTGGTTTAGTATTTTTGTTCTTCTAACAAATGTTGTAAGAGTTTGCTTATTTCTGTTCTTTTCAAAGATTGAAATAGGTTTTAGGGGTAACCATGCCTCCAACACCCCTTACTCGAGCACCATGTTCAAAATTTTTCAATGTCATTCCTAGTATGTCTTTTTGTCCCAATTCTTGTATTGATCCATCTTTCACCTTCATTGTATATTCATCCTGATATGTAAATAAAATGAACTATACATTAGGATGTTATAAAAAAATCTATAATTAGCTATTAAATAAATAATAATAAATTTACTTATAATCTTCTGTATGACTTCTTAGATGACTTCACTTACAAAACCATCACCTTTTGAATAAACAGCTTTCCATACAACACTTTGTCCAATGTCTTCATCAATGCCCATCTCTTTTTTCTATAATTATTAGACAACGAATATATTAATAAAAATTAGCTAATAATTACTCAATAATGTAGAACTAAATATTCAACACTTACTATCTTTTCTTTCACATTAACAAATCCATGCCTAGATGAATGATGTCGATACTCATTGCTTTTGCTCTTTTACTTTGCAACCTACTTCATTTCTGAAATTCTAGAGAACTATTCTAAGCATCTTTTTTTATGAATGGATAGTTCCTAGAGGGTTGTCAAATAAGGGTTACATATCTTTCAATGGATTCAAGAATTTTGTCCTCAACTTGAACTTAAATTATCTTCATTTTGTACAAGCAGGTGACAAAATATATTTCTTTCCTTCAATTGGAACATTATAAGCTTTCTACAAAAACATAGAAATACATAAGAGCATACTAATGAAATCAAAATTTAATTAAAAAAATTAAGAAAAAACTCACCTTTATTTAAATCTAAATTTTATTTTTTAGTTCTTCAAGAACTGAAAGACAATTTTTAAAATTAATAGGCACAGTGGTTCTGGCAATAGCACCTAGATAACTTTGCATTTTTGTATTAACCTCCCCTAAAGATTGTCCTCTTCTATTGTAAGTCACCTCCTTTACTTCTTCATGATACCTAGCTTTTATTACTCTAGGCATAGTTATTGGATCCCTTTTTCTTTTGACCTTTTCTGTGCTTGATGTAGGTTCTTCATTGCAGTCAGCAACCTGTACAATAAGACTAAATTATCATTATTTTAACAAAAAATCATAATATATAAAATAAATATAATAAAATAATAAAAATAAGTGAATATACGATTAACAAAGCTATTACCATTTCATATTAATTATTGGCAATCCAAGTACCATCACTATCATCCCGCACATAAGGTAGATGAGAATCATCCATAATATCAAAAGACTATATCAGGCAATGATCTGATAACACAATGTTCTAATACCATATCACCTAACTTATCATCATTTGAATAACCATTAAACATGTGCCTTGAGTTTGGAACTACAATCGACCAACCTGAATCATTTCCATCTTCTACATAAAACACTTGCTGGGCATTAGTAGACAAAATAAAAGAACCTAACTTATGTCCAATTTTGGTAAGATCAACCAATGTGCATCCATCTTTGTCTTCTTTTAACTCCACTAGAGCTCTCAACCCACTGACACTTAAAAACTATCACTTTAAATTCAATATAATCAAGTTCTCATATATCCTGAAGAACCCCATAAAAGAACATGTTTGAACTTATCGGATTCTTATCCTTCGAGCTAGACACTTGCATTGTTTTAGCGGTTAAGGTGACACCACTATTCTGAATACATCTGGTACTATCACATTTTTGGATGTGAAATCGAACTCCATTTATAAGATATCCATCATATCATATCACTTGGGGTTAGGGTCCATGAGATATCCACCTCAGCGTATCAGAAATTATGTTACTGGATTCCTTAATCTCAAAAGCAACCTACATTCATTTTTAAGATTCAACAACATAAATGATAGTTAAGTATAAACAAATGATGATCTCTTAGAAGATGCCAACCGCATAGTCATATGCCTTTTCATGCAACCAATTTATGAAAGTTCGATTATGCTCATCCTAAAGCCACTTTTGTCTCCTTATTTATTTGGATTAGCTGCCTTTAATTCTTCCATGTGTTCTCTATATGTTAGAACTTATTCAGCTATGACCACATACTTTAAAAATAAGAACATTTAATGAGACTTAAATAACATGTGATGGGTTTGACTTACTCTACATAAGCTGCAACTTCTGTTGTAGTATTTTTCAACACATAAAGATGTGCTTGCTCTAACTCTTTCGCATCAACTCTAAATACATGAGAATCAGAAAGTGGTCTTCCAATACTGTGTTGATCACCACACTCATTTCTCATTGATGGGATCCCAATAGCTTTCATATTTGACAAGTACTCCAAACAATATTCTACAACTTCTTCAGCAATATAACATTCTGCAATGCAACCTTCTGGCCTATTGCGATTGTGTACATATCCTTTTAAGATCTTTATGAATCTTTCAAAAGGATACATCCATCTTAAATAGACTGGTCCACATAACTAGACTTCACATACAAGGTGTACTATTAAATAAACCATTATGTCAAAAAACAAAGAAGGATAATTATTTTCCATTAGTCATAAAGTCTTCACAAGTTCTTCTTATAGAAAACTAGATTGCAAGTATCCATAACTTTGTTGCAAAGTGCATTGAAGAACATACTTAGTCTAGTTATTGTGGATCTCATGTTCTTATTCAACAATCCTCGTAATGCCAATGGATGAATTTGTTTGATCAAAGTGTGGTAGTCATGAGATTTTAGGCCATAAAGCTTTAATTCTTTCATAGAAACACAATTTCTTAAGTTAGAACAGTATTCATTTGAAACTTTAAGTGCAGATAACATCTTGCAAAATTTGATTTTCTTAGCCTTAGAAAGTGTGTAACTTGCAGTAGGCAAATATGTCCTTTTTTCACCCACTATTGGCTGTAATTCACATCGAATTCCCATATTTACTAGATCTAAATGACTGCTTAGTCTCTCCTTTGACTTTTTAGGTATATCAAGAAGGGTTTCCATGATATTCTCACATACGTTTTTCTCAATATGCATCACATCTAATACATGACATACATGAAGAAACTCCCAATATTCAAGATAAAAAAATATTGACCTTTTTTTCCATGCAAGTTTAGACTTTGCCTCTAAAACCTTGTCCTTTTTTTTGATTTCTCAACATGCACTGTATTTGCTTTTTTTTCCCATACACATAATTAATATTTCTAATCGTTTTTAAAATTTTGTTTCAGTTAAAGGTTTAGGCTCAACATCAAATTCTTAACAACCATTAAATGCCTTTTTTTCTCTTCTATATAGATGATTTCTGCGCAAAAATCTTCTATGACCTTGGTACACATTTTTTCAACTATATTTCAAGTATACACTCTGTGTATTTTCAGTACAAATTGGGCAAGCCAAATAACCTTTAACACTGTAGCCACTCAAATTTTCATACACAAGAAAATCATTTATCGTCCATAGTAATACGGCCTTTAAGGTAAATAGCTCTTGCAAATATGCATCATAAATTTCAACACCGACATCCCATAGCATTTTTAAATCATTAATAAGTGGTTGCAAGAAGATGTCAATATCATTACCCGGACTCGATATCAACAAGGTTAACATCATAAACTTTCGTTTCATACACAATCATGGTAAGAGATTATAGGTAATAAGTATGATAGGCTATGTACTATAATGACTACTTAAGGAGCTATGTGGATTTATCCCATCTGCTGCAAATGCCAATCGAAAATTTTGTGGCTCACATACGAAATCAGGCCATTTGTGGTCTATTAATTTTCATGATGCTGCATCTGCTTGATGTCGAATGTAACTATCCACTTCTCTTTCACTAGAATACCATATCAAATCTTTCAATATTTGATGAGTACCATACATTCTTCTAAACCTGGGTATTGGTGGAAAATATCACATAACTTTTGTCGGCATGCCTACTTTTGGATGATTGGATCCTTTAGGAATCTTTCATCTTGATTCAAAACAATTTGGACATACATCAACTTCCTTATTTGCATTTCTATATAAAATGCAATCATTTGAACATGTATCTTTTCATATTGCATTCCTAAGGCGCACAATGTCTTTTTTGCTTCATATATTGACGTTGGCATCAAATTTCCTTTTGGAAGCACATCACCCCAAAAGCTTAATAGCTCATTGAAACTTGCATCGCTCCACTCATATTTTATTTTAAAGTTGTATAATCATATAAAAATAGAAAGCTTAGTGAACCCACTACAACCAGTGTATAAAGAGTGCTCAGCATCATCCAACAAGTCAACAAATTTCTTTGGTTTACATTCAAATAGATCTCTAGCTGCTTCAACCATTTCTACGGCATTAATATCATCATTATATTGAAGACAACATTCTTCAGCATCTAAGGTATACTTATCTTCCTCAACATTACATATATTTTCATCTTGTCATATCCATACGTCATAACTTGAGTCGATACCATTACAAAGAAGATGATCTTTAACTACTGTGATATCATGAACTTTCATATTCCCACATTTTATGCATGGACATTGTATGAAACTAGGGTCACCTAAATTTCTTTTAACATGATTCAAAAAAACTTTAATACCATCCTCGTATTTTTTTGTACGTCTGTCAGCAAGTGCCATGACTTATCTAGTCTATTTAAATTCAAAAAATACTAGTAACTAGTTAATCAAATCAATAAATTTAATTAATTTTATCTAACAAACTAATTAAATTTATCAAACCACATAGAAGTAAAAAAAAAAAATTTGAAAGATGATAAGTAAATTAAAAAGATAAATGATAACTTACAGTGGTTCAGCTTTCTTTGCTTTGTCATTAATCTCTTTGGACTTACTTTCCATGCCTGATGAATCCATCATCTATGTTCCTAAAATAAAAAAGATATTATGTTTAAAAATATATAAACTCTGTTCCAAACTCTTTCTAAAATTACAGGATATGCCTCATCTAAATTAGTTGGATAATTATAGCAGTAATACTCATTGAAAGTGACAATGATCTCACCATATTCATTTATTCTAACTATTGTACTTGTGGTGTTTTGGTATTATATGTGGATAATATGATTATTGTTGTGGATGACCTGGATTGCATTACATTTCTAAAATCCCAGGGTAAAGAAGTGGCCATGAATCTATAACTATTAAGTAATTATGTTATTGTTATGTCCTTAGAATAGAATATGAATAAGGTGTGGTTATGATTTAGGAAACAAGTATTCCAACATCCTAAACAAAAATGCTGAATCAAGTTATGAGATCATTTTTCTATTTTTTTTAATACTCCATTTAAATGGTAAGGATTAATTACATCTTAATTCAATTTTTTTATTTAAAAAAATTAACAATCACCTTATTAAAAAAAAAAGAACGGCCTGAATGGGTCGGACCGAGCCCAGGCCCAACCCACCCAGGTCCCCTGTTTCGTAGCCCTTAGTTCATCCAAACCAAGGGAAGGTGCCGGCGGCCAAGGGCCACTGCCACCTCTCCCAAGGGTGCCTAGCCGGCCATTGATGATTGGCCTAGTGCCGGCTAATGGCGACACCCTTTCCTTTTTTTCTTTCTTTCTCTCTCTTCTTCTTCTTTTGCTCCTCCTCATTGAGCGGCGGCATGGCCAGCCTCCTTCAGTCGGCTGAACCCCATCGAACGCTACACATATGCTGGTAGGGGCTGCCACCCATGGCCCAAGCTCGGCGAGCATGCCACCGGGCCCAAGCCAAACACGGGAGCCAGTTGAACTTTTGTAACACATCATCTAGCGATGGCATGGTCGGCCAAACCCCATTGGATGCCACACAGATGCCAGTGGGGGCTGCTGCCCATGGCTTAGGCCCAACGAGCTGGCGGGCACCCCGCTGGGCTCGAGCAAAACTGGATCCGGTCGATGTAATCTGACCCTTTCATGGCCTCTCTCTCTCCCTTCCAATCAATCTTTAGATTAAAAAAAAGAAGATTACCTACAGTTGAATCAGCCTGATGAAGAGACAACAAACAAAACCCTAATCCTGCGTGATGATGGAGTCTTTGTAAACCAAACCTTGATGGTGGTGGTGGTGGAGTCTCCTCAACCTTAATCCTACATGGTGATCGGTGGAGTCTCTACATATGAAACCCTAATTCAGAACAAAACTACAGCGGGATATCAAGGGTTTCGTTTAAGAAAAAAAAGGGGGGAAGCGAATTAGGAGGAGGAAAAGAGAAATTTTTAGTTTTATATTAGACTACATCTTAATTAAAAATATAGTCTTTTACATTATAAAATAATATAAGACTATGTCTTAATTACAAACGTAGTCTATTTATATTATAAAAATAATATAAGGCTACGTCTTAATTAAAAATGTAGTCTTTTATATTATAAGATAATATAAGACTACGTCTTATTTAAAAATATAGTCTTTTTATATTATTAGATAATATAAGACTATGTCTTAATTTAAATGTAGTCTTTTTATATTATTAGATAATATAAGACTACATCTTAATTAAAAATGTAGCCTTTTTTATTATTAGATAATATAAGACTATATCTTAATTAAAAAATATTATTTTTTATATTATCAGATAATATAAGACTACATCTTAATTAAAAATATAGTCTTTTTATATTATCAGATAATATAAGACTATGTTTTTAATAAAAGATGTAGTCTTTTAATTAATTAGGCGTGCAACTTGGGCCGGGTTCGACCCAAATCCGGCCCATCGAACCCAATTTGTAGCGGTACTTGAACTCATGTTTATCCAACCCAAACCTGAAGGACCTAGGTTTAAACCAGATCGATTTGCAATTGATCAGGTCTCGGGTTGCGATCAACTCGAACCCAAGATAATCTGAACCCGAGGAGTGGGCTGCAACCGTAGGGTGCAAGCCCAATCTTGCCCACATCTTCTGCAAAAAATTTTTAAATGAAACATCCAGGATCCACTATGTATTATCTCCCATTGACTGATGCAAACCGCAGGATTTAGAAGACTATGTAGGAATATTTATGCATATTTTTGTGACTTAAAAGCTCTCCTTTTTTTTTGTAAAGCGGGTGATCACACAAGTTTAGTGTGAGTTAGCCCGGATAAGTCAGAAAATAAAATCTGTTTAAGTATAAAAGGGTAGGGGTTATCCTGCTTCCAAATCCAAATCCCAGAACGATAAGCCATCGAGGCCGCAATCCAGTCAGCCGCAAAGTTAGCTTCCTGATAAACATGACTGATGTGAACTCTGTGAGCTTCCTGAAGGGTGACCCGAATGTCATGTAGCAGTAGGTTAAGTGGAACCAGATCACCATTATCCTATCAGAGCCATCGTATAATAGTAAGAGAATCCCCCTCAATGAGGAGACTGTGAGCACGAAGGATCTGAGTGGCATAGGAGATACCTGCCCAGGCTGCGTATAGCTCAGCCAGCGGAACCAAACAATCCAAAAGGCCAAGGCCGCCAGCAGCCATCACAGCACCATCAAATCCACGAATTATAAAAGCTGAGCCAACAAGTCTGCCCTAAACACTACAGTCAAAGTTAATTTTAACAAACCCTAGGGGTAGGGGCTCCCAAGAGATGAAAACCGTATGCTGGTTCATTGCCAAAGAAACAGAGGAACCCTAGTGGCCAGGACTGCCAAAATCTGAAGTAGAGCGATGGTGAGTGTATTCCATAGATAAGGAGATCGCTTTTCTGGCATTCATGTGCGGAGATACATGATCATCAGTAAAGACAAGAAGGTTCTACGATATCCAGATCTTATAAGCTGTGTAAGTCCAGATGGCGGCTTGCTGCTGGGTGCCCCTTTGACTATCACACAAAAGAGTCATGCACTGAGAAGCTGTGTAATCCTGCCCAATGTGATAGCCAATAATTTGCCAAATCTGTCTAGCTCTGGGGAAGGTGAAGATAGCATGATCAGTAGTTTCCTCCTCCTATCCGCACACAGGGCACGTAGGCTGGATAGACAGCCCCCTTCCAGAGAGCATGGAATAGGTTGGAAGGTAGTCCCAAGCAAGCTTCCACATGAATAGCTGAATCCTAGGATGAGTAGGAAGCCGCCAAATCCATGCCACATCCATCCTATGCTGAGCCTGTAGCCTATAAATTTTCATAAGATCCCTAACAGGAGCACTGGGGAGACATGATCTTTTCCAGAGTCTGGTATCAGTTGTGTGTCCCGAAATGAGAGGAATGGAGAGGATCCTTCAAGCAAGCTCATTTCCGAAGAATCGGGACACCGTGGGGAGGTGCCAGGAGGAGTGATCATGAGAGATCAAGTCACTGACTCTTAAGCTGCTAGTGACATTGTTACTGATAAAAGTAGGCCAGCGAGAAAGAGGAATATCTGCAATCCATGCATCTTGAACAACATCTACCAACGAACCATCACCGATCATCCATGAGATATTATTTAAGATAGTCGGAGCATGATGACATACCTCCTTCCAAAAGAAAAAATGTCCCCGAGCTGACTGAAAATCCATAGTGGACGACCAATTGCCATATCTGGCTTGCATAAAAGAGCTCCATAAAGAATGCGGGTCAAGAAGGAACTGCATAGCATGCCTTGCAATCAGAGCCTTCCTCCTCACAGTCAGCGACTGAATGCCGAGGCCACCCTCAAAAATCGGTAAGCAAACAGTATCCCAATCAAGCAAATGGACACCATGCCTAAAGGAAATCCCTGAAGCTCCTCTCTATCCTCCTCAAGCACGTCAAAGGGACAGCGAAGTTAGCCATGAGATAAAGAGGAAGAGAGGTGAGGACAGTCCGTATGAGGGTAATCCTAGCCATCATAGTTAGTCTAGTGACCTGCCATCCATCAAGTTGACCTTGGACCCGACGCTCTAGATCAATGTAGTCACTGCATCTAGGCCATCTTCCAGTGATAGGGATCCCCATATAAAGAAGGCGGTTAGCCTGTTTAGTAATGCCCAAAGTTCGGATGATGGCTGCTTTAGTAATATCAGTGATCCTTCGGCTGAAGCAAATAGAGGATTTTTGAAGATTGATCTTTTGACTAGAGGCCTGATAGTAGCGCTGAATAACGGAATCAAAGGTGATTGCATTATGGACAGTAGCCCTTCCTAGCAAAATGCAGTCATCAACAAATAGGAGATGGGATACCGATGGGCCTTGGGAGCCCGCAGAGAAAGGGGCAATACATAAGTCCTGCTGAGCCTGAGAGAGCAAGCGAGATAGATCATCAGCAGCAAGAATGAACATGAAAGGGGATGATGGGCATCCCTGCCGCAGCCCCACAGCAGAGTGGAAAAAATTCATTTTGCTTCCATTAATTAGAAGAGAGAATGATGGCTTGTGAATACAAGCCCTGATCCAGTCAATAAAGAGGCCATCAAACCCAAATTCCTGCAAAATACGATACAGAAAAGCCCAATTCAATCTATCATAAGCTCGCTCCATATCCAGCTTAACAGACATAAGGCCCTAACCGCGATAGGATCTCTGGAGGTCATGCATAAATTCCTGGGCAATAAGGATATTATCGGTAATACATCGCCCTCTGATAAAAGCTCCCTACTCAGGGGCAATAAGACGAGGAATGACGATCTGCATACAGGAGATAAGGATCCGCGCACAAACCTTATACAATGTGGTGCAGAGGCTAATAGGACGATAATGTAGTGGAGTGGAAGCATCCGAACGTTTCGGCACCAGAGTGATAAATGTTTGGTTCCAATCTGCAGGAATAGATTTAGATTGAAAAACAAGTTGGATAGCCTGCAAAATATCCTAGCCAACAATATTCTAATAGTAGCGGAAGAAAAAAGATGGGAAGCCATCAGGCCCAGGGGCTTTATCAGGCCCAAGATCCCATAAAGCCTTCTGAATCTCATCCGCTGTGATAGCTCTAGTAAGAATATCATTCTCATATGCTATGGGCTTCTTGGAGCTCAGAACTGAATGAACAGGAAATCCAACTCCATTATGCTCCAACCATTTAGACTGATAGAAATATAGGGGTTGATCCCTGATGACCTGGATATCCTCATAGTAGTGCCCCTCATCATCAGCAAGGCATCGAATCCTGTTCGCTACACGATGCTTCAATATAGCTTGATGAAAGAATCTGGTATTGCGGTCCCCCTCTCTAATCCACTGGATTTGAGACCTCTGTCCCCAGAAAATCTCCTGCTGCAGAAGAAGAGAGTGGTGGAGGGCTAGCTTGGCACGGAGGGAAGTGAAATCAGACTCAGGAAGGCTGCCTTCCTGGTCTTCGATGGTCTGAAGGGTAACAATGTCAGCTTCCACCTACTCTACTTTTCTGGTAATGTCCCCAACCTCCATTCTGTTTCATCTGAAAAGTCTATGTCTTCCTAGCTGAAGACGTCTGGATAGCTTGTAAGTGGCACTGCCTCTAACTGGTATCCACCAAACTTGAGAGAGAATGATCCTGGTTGAAGGATAGGAGGTCCAGATTGCTCAAAACGGAACAGTTTCTGCTGCTGAGTCTCTACCTTCGTGGAGATCATGATGGGGCAGTGATCCGAAGCAATCCTCGAAAGATGAGTAACGGTGGCAGAGGGATAATGCTGGAGCCAGAGCCCCATAGCCATAGCCCTATCTAACCTCTTTTATACTCTAGCAAAACCCTGGCGGTTATTATACCAGGTGAATTAAGGACCTGAGTACCCCAGATCCAACAAGCCAGCCTCAGAGATAAAGGTTCTAAACTCCGAACAATTTGCTGACCCAGCCTGATACCTGCCCCCTCTCTTTTCATGGAGCCCAACTATACAATTAAAATCCCCTGCAATAAGGGAGGGATAGCCCTGATGAAAAAGGGCAAGAATCTCAACCCAGAGCACACGTCTCTCACAAAAGTCCATACTTGCATAAATACCTAAGAGGAGCCAGGGATCAGATGACCCCTCAGTGATAACTAGAGCAACCTGCTGATTGCACTGGTGGAAAGCATCAACTCGAATCATGGAGTTGCGCCAAAGGGCCAAGATACCTCCTGAAAGCCCCACTGACTCCACAGCATAGGAGGACCAGAATCTAGAGACATATCTCCTAAACCGGGTTAAATTGTCACCCGACAATTAGGTCTCCAATAAAACACAGATATCAAAACTATGTTGCTGCATGAGTCTCCCAAAGAAGGAGCGAAACGAAGGTTTCTGAGCTCCTCTAACGTTCCAGATGAGAAGCTTCATTTAGTGGTTGGGAGAGATTGGGACCCAACATGATCCTTTGACATATCATCATCAGTAGGTCTGCCATCAGCTAACTTTCCAATGCAATCAATCAGCTGAGTAGCCTCTATAGCTTCAGTTGTGTCTAACTCCCGAGGGGGCAAATCCGTGATAGGACTGTCCTTACCCTGCCCTAGGATGGCTCCTTTGAGCCGAGAGAGGACCAAATCATGGCTATGCCCCGCAGACTGAGTCAGGATAGAAGTCGCATCCTTATCCGAAGATGAGGTCTCCCCAGGGCAACCCTTAGTTATGGAGCTCCTTCCAGACATAGCAGTAGGTCCCTGGGGTGGGTCCGTGGTTACTGAAGGGGTGACATTAGCCTGAAATAGCTTGGAAGCTGCTAAGTTGGCTTTCCCTTTCCCTTTTGCATTTTTGGATATAGCTCTCTGGGTTGTACTCTCCTTCGGCCTAGCCCTCTTCGATGGACTCGGGCAAGCATCCATACTGGCCTTAGGGCTCCCGGCCCACTTGGCTGAACCAAGAAGAGAGAAGGGGTTCACTGATTGCATCTTAGGATTTAGACCAAACTGAACCTCTAAGCTCTCGGGATTAGTCACAGTCAAACCGGCACACTCGGCCTCCCCCGGCACGCAAGCATTGACTGGCATCCCATCGATCCCAGAGGCAGCGGAAGAGACGAGCATGCTAGGCTTCAATGGACATCTCCGGGAAATCTTGGTCGGAGCTTGCCAGCCCTCCGCTATGTCTGGCTTGTCAGAGGAAGCCAACGGCTTCCCAGCCGACGACTAAGGGGCAGCCCCAGCAGAGTGACTCGATGCCATCGTCTTCCTCCTCAGATCAAAACCAGAAGCAGGGGAGGGTCTACGCTGCCTAACAGCAGCCATCCATGACTCGAATTTGGAGCCCACCGAGGAGGGGTCTACATCCAGCAATGGAGAGCAAGGACCGGAGTAGTGCAAAGATCCACGGTTAGCGCATATACCTTCCAAATGCTCGTATGAAAATTGTTGCCAGAACGGTGAACGTCTTCCTCTGATTATGGCACCTGGGTAGAGTGGCTTACTAAGCTCAATTTACACACAGACTCTGGCAAATCCACCCCTGCTCTTCGCCATAATTGAAGCATCAGAGAAAAGAAATTCCCCAGCTGGTAGGATGATGGATCGGAGAATTTCATCTGTCCAAAACTCCATCGGTAATTGAGGCAAGCAAACCCACAGAAGGGCAAAAGGAACGGAGTTCATTGCTGGAACAAATTCAGGGCACCAGACCTCTGTAGCTATGGGTTGTCCATTAGCAACCCACGGACGACCCAGAACCATGGCCTTGGCATTGAGGTTAGAAAATCAGAATATAATGCATCTGTGAGCTAGGCAAACTGCTTCCACCTCGCCGGGAACTCCACCTTGCCTAAACTCCCGAATGATCGCATCCGGCGGCACCCAACGGTTGATGCTTCTCGCGAGGATCGCATTCATCTCTCAACTGCTAGCTTCCTCTTCCAGAGCATCAGTGGGAACTTGGACTATTTCAGGGAATTGTAGCTCCAAGTCGGCCACCTCTGTCGAAGACGAGGAGGGGGCAGACCAAACAAACCGACTTTCCGAGACTCGCCTCCAAGCATTACGATCACCTGATGCACTATCAGTAGCATCCGGGAAGAAAGGGGGGACAACTTGAGCCATAATCCGGAGAAGAGCAGCCGGAGAAACCAGTGATGGGCACAAAAGATCAAGAGGAAAGTAGTCGGAGCACTAATCTTAAAGCATAGAAAATAGATTCAGAATACTATAGCAATCGTCTCCACTTTCGGACAAAGATCTCCTTTAAGAAAAGTTGGGAGGGAAATTATTCGACGATATTCTGGATTCGTGGCAGCCCCAAGTTGGGAGCGATCGAATGGCTGGGATGGCCGACCGTGTCGGAGAAACCATCTTGTGTTAGTGCCGGCGGCAACTGGCAAACCGGAATGGATGGTTTTGATCGTTAGTTGGTGGCAACTGACAAATCGGACGGTCTCGGTAACGGAGGGTCAACATTGGACCGAGGATACCGTGCAGTCGTGTACCCCCAGGAATCTATGCCTGTTTCGAGCTACTAGATGCATAACAGCAAATAGCCTCAGCTTCCAATAGAGAATAAGGTACGCACTCTTTGTCGGTAGAAATTTTTTTCACATTATTTTTTTAGGATGATATTACGGTGATACCCTTCAAGCTTGGCCACCCTGCGCATTATCCTAATTTTTGTTCCCTAGGAATGAAAGTTTTTATAATCCATTCTATCCATTCATTCCTTAACAATGTTAAAAGAATTGAATCTTGTTAAATGATTTTATTTTTGTTAAAATTAAATTTGAAAGATAATTTTTGCACTATTAAAAAAAAATTATCATTTCGACATCAATGATTCTACTGTTTGATTTTGTTTATTTTGGTATTCATTATCTGCAGTATGTTTCGCATGCAATTGGCATAAGGAGACTTATCTTTGATCGGTTTGTAGTGCTAATTACTATCGTAATTGTATGGGTTTATGCACATATTCTGACTGTGGCTAATTACTATTATAAATAACAAATTATATGTTTATATGAAATAAGTTTAGAGCATATATAACAGATTGTATCTGATTTTTTCTTTTGGTTTAGTCTTATGTAAAATATGTATATTTTTAGATGTGCAATTTGGAATGTGAAGGTTGTCTGTTTCAAACTTCAGCTTGTTTGTGCAATGTGAAGCTTATTTGTTTCAAACTTTAGCTTATTGTGCAATGTTAAGCTTGTTTGTTTCAGATTATTATTTTTTTCATCAACCCGAATTTCAACCCAAAACTCAACCCGAACCCAATTTTTAAAAATAGGGTTAGGGTTGAGGTTTTACAAATAGGGTTAGGGTTGACATTTACAAATAGGATTAGGGTTAGGGTTGAGGAAAACTCGTTTTATGAGCTCGAGTTGCACCTCTACTTTTAATTTGTAAAAAATTATGACAACGTAGTCTTAAATATTAGACTACCTTTTTTATGAAAAGCGTAATCTTTTTCCTAAAACCTACCGTAGTCTATTACACTTTTTGTAATAGTGGCATGGAGTTTCCTCAATCTATTAAATTGAAGGAGAGGGGCTTCAGAAGGTACCTTATTGGGTAGACTATACACTTGTCTCACTAAAATATTCGGATGAAATTCAAACCCCCAGCACATAATATCAGGATGGCCCATCCTAGCTTTTGGAGTTTGAGTAATTTGGGCTATGAAATAAGGAGGAAAGCATCTATCAGAATTAAGAACTGTGTGATGGAAAGTGAACTCCGCAGATAGCCCTAGCCTCTGGAACTCCCATGCTACCTTGGCAGTG
Organism: Calamus simplicifolius; assembly: GCA_900491605.1. Taxonomy (NCBI): domain Eukaryota; kingdom Viridiplantae; phylum Streptophyta; class Magnoliopsida; order Arecales; family Arecaceae; genus Calamus; species Calamus simplicifolius. Next base: position 390,985 of record UESW01004008.1, read on the forward strand.
CACCGGCGAACGATTTTTATTTCTTGAGAGCCTCCACCTCTAGAGTTTGTCAAAATCAACTTTGATAGGAGTATTCATTATAGATCTGTTGGATCAGGTTTTGTGATATGAGAGACGAATGGTGCATTGTTGGCAACTATTGGTTTCAGCCTTCTTGACTCCTCGGTGCCTCTTGCTGAGCTGTCTACCGCTTGGGCTGGTATTACTACAAGAGAATTAAAATATAGCGATGCCCAAATGCGTCGCTAAACATGCTATTGCGACGCATTAGCAACGCAATGACGGCGTCGCTAAGATGATCGTCGCAATCTCAATTTGTCGCAATTGCGTCGCTTAACAGCGACTCTCTGCGACGCACCAAATGCGTCGCAATATATTGCGATGCCACTAAATACGTCGCAATATTGCGATGCATCCTAAATGCATCGCTAATTTTAAAATTAATTTTTTAAAAATATTTGCGATGAAAAACCTCGTCGCAATTGAGTCGCTAACTAATTTATTTTTAAAAAAAATTTAATTAGCGATGCATTAGCGACTGAAATTGCATCGCTAATATTTCTAAAATATTATTATTAAATATTACGATGCATTCAATTGCATCGCAATATTGCGATGCATTTAGTTACATGTAATATTTAATAATAATATTTTAGATATATTAGCGACACAATTTGAGTGGCTAATGCATTGCTAATTAAATTTTTTTAAAATATTATGATGCCAGGTCATTGCGTCGCAATATTTAATAATATATTTAGAAATATTAGCGATGCAATTTTAATCGCTAATGCGTTACTAATTAATTTTTTTAAAAATAAAATATTAAAAATTAAAACGGTTAATACAATTTCATTACATTTAAATATTGATCGAAACATTCATCACTCATATTGATCCAAACATTCATCATTCAATTTCTAAAAATAATTAATATATTAAAATTTTGAAGTTTTCATGTACAAATATAAAAAGTAAAGAAAAAAATACATCAAGAATTTGCATGATCACGTGGAGGCTGAAAACCCTGCGACATGCAGCTAACCATATCCTGCAACTGACACATCTGCTCTCGTACGTCTGCAAGCTCCTGCTGAAGGCCTCCCGTACGCTGCTCAAACTCCTGCTGAACCTCCTGCCGAACCTCATGCCGAACGTCCTGACAAACCTCCTGACGAACCTCCTCCGTGATAGATCTCCAAATGTCGTCTAAATGCTCGGCAGGAATATCGCTAGAATATCACGAGCTGGAGGCCTGATGGGAAAAATATGCAGAAGCTCTAGTACCTAGACCATAGACCCTGCGGTCTCGCAGCTAGGCACCAATAGCCTCAAAAAACACACGTTGACTCTCCTCTGCTGAGAGTTCGACGGGCATCCCCCCATCAGTGGAGTTGACCTGCGATGCCTGGGAGTGAAGCTCCTCAACTCGTGTCTTTGAATTATAAAATCAACAATAAATGAATCAATAAATTTCTCTAAATAAAATTTTAGAAATTAAACAGATACAACATACAGCTAATTTCTTACCGCAACCTTCTGTGATCGTATATTGACCCAGGAACTGTCCCTCCTGGTGTGTGTCGCCCTGAATAGACGAAACTCACCAGGATTCCGCCCTCCTGCTCAGACTATAACAACAGAAAAATTGATATTAATGTAAGTATTTGTAAATAACTAAATTAGTAATTAAATTATTTATGTTTTCTTACCATACGACGTCTGTGCTCCTGAATCGAAATGGAGCCCGAAGTATGGCGGGAGAGACCCATGCCAGGACCGCCCCTCTTGGATCGGTGGTTCATGCTGGCTGATGCGACCTCCTACGCCAGCCATCAGATTGCCAGACCTGCTGCCACTCGTGCCAAATACCCTCTGGCACATGCACAGGACGGTGACCCGATGACCTCCAACGATGAATCATGTCGGAGTATCGGCATCCCATAAGAGCTTCCCATGCTGCCTTAATGGCATCATGGCTGGCAGGGTTCCACGTAAACTTTTTCTGCATTAAAATAAACAGTTAGTTTCAGAATTTATTAAGATTAAGAAATTTTATATCAGTGATAAATTATATTTAATAAGTTTACCTGAAACTCTAAAAAATAAAACTCCATCGTGGCTACAGATACATGGTGCCAATCGTAGCCACTGGGATCCGCATGCCTCTGAAATATGGAGCTGATGTGGCTCGATACATGATGATGCTCAATAAATATATTAAAAAAATGCATGTTTATAAGTAATTGACTTAAAAACATAAACATATATTTTTAATTAGTATATACTTGCAGCCCATGAGCATCCAGTCGAAGTACGGTGCGGCCGACGATGGAAGAACTCTCAGAGGTCTTTGCCGATCGGCTGGATGATAATACCAATGCAGGATCACCGCCGACTGCTGGAGAGATCGAAGGCTATGTGATGTGTGGAGATCAAAACTCTCCATCTCCAAAGCTCATGTGATCTAATGCGACAGGGCTACGTCCCTGCTCACTCCGTCCGTCGTCGGTAGATCTACATCGGCCCATCATACGAAAAATACTAAAGATTCATGAATGTAATTATGATTAATGATTGAATATGTAAAAATATAACATTTATAAAAATAAATTGAATTTAAAAAAACCTCTATGTTTAGTTGGTTTCATTTGTTTCGTGAAATCTTGGTTCAACATCCGATGCCATATCGGACTGCAATTTAATTTCATTATCATCGGAAGGAAACCGAACATTTGCATCCACTATTTCTTGGACATCACTATTTGGATCTCTAAGTGATGTTTTAGGAGCCCTTGTGTCGTCCACAATTGCATGCATTTCCATCTCATCCTCTTGAAATGCAGGGCACTCAGCTGATTGTCTTGATGAACTCTTGTCTAATACGATTGTTGAACTTGGGATGATTTTAGAAACAACCCACCAATCTCGCTTGTCGTTGCGCAAACTTGGATATCCGCAGTAAAATACTTGCTGAGCTTGGGATGCAAGGATGAATGGTTCATATTTTTGCAAACTTCATCGATGGTTCACTTCAACTAAATTGTAGTCATTATGAACCCTTTTGCCCATAGGAACTGTCGGATCGAACCAATCGCAACGAAACAATACGGTTCGTTTCATAGGCCAACCGGGATATTCAACTTCAACCACCTCTACTAACTTTCCGTAATAATCCTGCATATTTGCTCCAACACTTTCTCCTTTAACACACACACCCCAATTCTGCGTGCCTCTTGAAGCTGCTAATCGTTCAATCTGAATTGTACCCATTAACAAAATAGCTAGTAGAGGTTGTTACGGTCTTCAATGGCCATTGCAATAGACACTAGGAGAACACATGAGCAAATACAAACCACAATCTCAACCAACGATGATTAATAGCAGACTAACATATCGCAAAAAATATTCTCAAACTATCCACCAGGACAATTTGAGAATTTGCAAGACTAAGTCTTACAAATTCTCAAACGGGTCTAAAGGTTATAGTGCTGTGATTAATAATATGGAAATCTGAAGACAATCGAACTTATGCTTGTTATTCATAAATTTTTATCAATTATACATATATAGGAATAGTGTTCTATATATATAGTCACTGACTTCTTAAGATTATTATGTCCAATATAAATGTTTGTGAAGACTAAAATATAAATCATTGAAACTACTAATTTGTTGCTGAAAATTAAATAAAACTACAACAAGACTTTCATTCTAGCATTACATAATTTAATGCATCATTCAATTTGAAGCAGAATGTAAATAATCAAGACATAACAATTGTAAATAACTACAAATGCACAAATATCATTGCATAAACAGCTATAAAGAAATAAAATAGGCTTGGCAGCTTATTGAACCAACATGATATATCATGCCAATTCTCTATAGCCACATATGAGAAACAGTCATGAAAATGAAAGGCAAAACTTCTAATAATAGTCATTATTAGGCTACCAGCTGCCAATCTAATCTAGGCCTAACCTAATGCATAAAATCTTGACTGTGATTAAACTTAAACTTCATTCTTGTATTTGGTAAATGGGGGTGGGGAAAAACTCCACCCTTACTTTTTTTTTTTTTAATAAACGGTGGCCAGTGGCCAAGCCACCGCTGGCCAAGACGGTGGGCGTGGCCATCGTCTCCGGCTGTGGCCAGAGACGATGGCCACGGCCGCCGCCATGGCCATCGTCTCAAGGGGTGGGGAAAAACCCAACCCCTACTTTTTTTTTTTTAACGATAGCCTGGCCACCGTGGCCGTGGCTAGCGCCTCAGGGGTGGGGGAAAAACCCCACTCCATTTTCAATTTTTTTTAAAAAAAATGGTGGCCTGGCTACCATGGCCAGGCCACCGCCGTGGCTGGCGCCTCAGGGGTGGGGGGAAAACCCCCACCCCATTTTCAATTTTTTTTTAAATGGTGGCCTGGCCCTCATGGCCAGGCCATCGCCGGCCATGGCAGCGGCCGTGGCCTGAGACGATGGCCATGGCCGCCGCCGTGGCCGGCGCCTTAGGGGTGGGGGAAAAACCCCACCCCATTTTCAATTTTTTTTTAAAAAATGGTGGCCTGGCCACCGTGGCCAGGCCATCGCCGGCCATGGCAGTGGCTGTGGCCGTCGTCTCCAGCCACGGCCGTGGCCATGGCCTGAGACGACGGCCACGGCCGCTGCCGTGGCCGGCGCCTCAGGGGTGGGGGAAACAGGAGGGCGGGGGGGGGGGGAGGGGAGTGGGGGAGGGGTGCTTACCTCGGTAGAGAGGGGACGCTATGGGGACGGGCTGCCGCCGGTGGTTCCTAGCGCCAGGGGAGAGGGCGGGGGAGTCGGAGGAGGGGACGGCGGCGGAGTAGGGTTAGAAGAAGAGACCGGGGGGACCGGGCACGACTGAGATTATATATTAGGGATTAGCGATGCAATTAGCGACTGAGATTATATATTAAGGATTAGCAATGCAAATTGCATCGCCAATCCCTCGCTATTTTTCTTATAATTTATTTTGGATTAGTGAAGCAATTATGCATCGCTAATTTGGTTTTTTATTATTATTTTTTGGAAAAATTAGCGATACAATTATTTGCGTCGCTAATGAGTCGCTAATTTGGCGGCAATGACCGGCGGGAATTTTTTTTTTATTTTCTGAAAAAATGCATCGCAAATGTGTCGCAATATGGTTGCATCGCAATGTTTTATTTTTAATTTTTTTAAAAAATATTGTAATGCAATAAATGCATAGAAAAATTACAAATTATTTTTTTATTTTTTGGTTTATTGCGTCGCTAATGCGTCGCTATTTAACGGAATTTATTTTTTTAAAAATTTGCGATGCACTGATTTGCGTCACAATATTTTTATTTGATAATTATATTTGAAAAAAATATTTTTTTTTGAAATAATTGCGACTTATATGGTTGCATCGCAATGTTTTATTTTTAATTTTTTTTAATATATTTTTTTAAAAAAATATATTGCGATGCAACAGATGCGTCGCAAAATTAAAAATTATTTTTTTTTAACTTTTCTAGTTTATTGCATCGCTAATGAGTCGCTATTTAACATAATTTAATTTTTTAAAAATTTGCGATGCAACGAATTGCATCGTAATATTTTTATTTGATAATTATATTTGATAAAAATTATTTTTTCTAAAAATAATTGCGACGCATATGGTTGCGTCGCAATGTTTTATTTTTAATTTTTTTATAACATTTATTTTTTAAAAAAATATAGTGACGCAATAAATGCGTCGCAAATTATAAATTATTTTTTTTTAATTTTCTTGTTTATTGCGTCGCTAATGCATCGCTAATGCATCGCTATTTAACATAATTTAAATTTTTTAAAAAATTTTGACGCACTGATTTGCGTCGTAATATTTTTATTTGATAATTATATTTGATTAAAATTAATTTTCTGATTTGCGTCGCAACCACGATCCGACGGTTGCGATCGATCGAAGCCATGATCGATCCCGATCGGCGACGATCGATCTCGGACTGTCGTGATCGATCCGATCGGCAACGATCCGACGGTTGCGATCGATCGAAGCCATGATAGATCCCGATCGGCGACGACCAATCTCGGATCATCGCGATCGATCCGATCGGCGACGATCCGATGGTTGTGATCGATCGAAGCCATGATCGATCCCGATCGGCGACGATCGATCTTGGACCATCGCGATCAATCCGATCGGCGATGATCCGACGGTTGCGATCGATTGAAGCCATGATCGATCCCGATCGACGACGATCGATCTCAGACCATTGCGATCGATCCGATCGGCGACGACCCGATGGTTGCGATCGATCAAAGCCATGATCGATCCCGGTCGGTGACGACCGATCTTGGACTATCGCGATCGATCCGATTGATGACGACCCGATGGTCATGATCGATCGAAGCCATGATCGATCCTGGTCGGTGACAACCGATCTCAAACCGTCGCGATCGATCCGATCGGTGACGATCCGACGTTTGCGATCGATCGAAGCCATGATCGATCTCGGTCGGCGACGACCGATCTTGGACCGTCGTGATCGATCCGATCGATGACATCCGATGGTTACGATCGATCAAAGCCATGATCGATCCCGATCGGCGACGACCGATCTCAAACCATCGCGATCGATCCGATCGGCAACGACCGATGGTTGTGATCGATCGAAGCCATGATCGATCCCGGTCGGCGACGACCGATCTTGGACCGTCGCGATCGATCCGATCGGCGATGATCCGATGGTTGCGATCGATCGAAGCCATGATCGATCCCAGTCAGGGACGACCGATCTCGAACCATCGCGATCGATCCAATCGGCGATGATCCGATGGTTGCGATCGATCGAAGCCATGATTGATCTCGATCAGCGATGACCGATCTCGGTCCATCGCGATCGATCCGATCGGTGATGATCCGACGGTTGCGATCGATCGAAGCCATGATCGATCCCAGTCGGCGACGACCGATCTCGAACCATTGCGATCGATTCGATCGGCGATGAACCGATGGTTGTGATCGATCAAAGCCATGATCGATCCCGGTCGATGACGATCGATCTCGGACCGTTGCAATCGATCCGATCGGCGACGACCCGGCGGTTGGGATCGATCGAAGCCATGATCGATCCCGGTCAGTGACGACCGATCTCGGACCATCGCGATCGATCCGATCGGCGACGACCCGATGGTTGCAATCGATCGAAGCCATGATCATCCTGGTCGGCGATGCCCGACCTCGGACCGTTGCGATCGATCCGATCAGCGATGATCCGACGGTTGCGATAGATCCAAGCCATGATCGATCCGATCGGCGACGACCATCTCGGACCGTTGTGATCGATCCGATCGGTGATGACCCGATGGTTGCGATCGATCTAAGCCATGATCGATCTCGGTCGGCGATGACCGATCTCGGACCATCGCGATCGATCCGATCGGCGATGATCCGACGGTTGCGATCGATTTGAAGCCATGATCGTTCTCGGTCGGCAACGACCGATCTCGGACCATCGCGATCGATCCAATCGGTGACGATCCAACAGTTGCGATCGATCGAAGCCATGATCGATCCTAGTCGGCGACGATTGATCTCAGATCATCACGATCGATCCGATCGGCGACGACCCGACGGTTGCAATCGATCGAAGCCATAATCGATCCCGATCGGCGATGATCGATCTCGGACCATTGCGATAGATCCTATCGGCGACGATCCGACGATTGCGATCGATCGAAGCCATGATCGATCCCGATCGGCGACGACCGATCTCGGACCATTGCGATCGATCCGATCGGCGACGATCCGACGGTTGCGATCGATCGAAGCCTTGATCGATCTCGGTCGGCGATGATCGATCTCGGACTGTCGCGATCGATCCGATCGGCGACGATCCGATGGTTACGATCGATCAAAGCCATGATCGATCCCGATCAGCGACGACCGATCTCGGACCATCGTGATCGATCTGATCGGCAATGACCCGATGGTTGCGATCGATCAAAGCCATGATCGATCCCGGTCAGCGACGACCAATCTCGGACCGTTGCGATCAATCCGATCGGCGACGATCCAACGGTTGCGATCGATCGAAGCCATGATCGATCCCGATCGATGACGATCGATCTCGGATCGTTGTGATCGATCCGATCGGCGACGACCCGACGGTTGCGATCGATCAAAGCCATGATCGATCCTGGTCAGCGATGACCGATCTCGGACCATCGCGATCGATCCGATCGGTGATGATCTGATGGCTGCGATCGATCCAAGCCATGATCGATCTCGGTCGGCGATGATCGATCCGATGCATGTATAAAAATTAATTTTTTAAAAATAATTACGATGCATTTCGTTGTGTCGCAATGTTTTATTTTTAATTTTTTTATCTTTTAATTATATTTTATAAAATTTATTTTTTTAAAAATTCTGCGACGCATTATTTGCGTCGCTAAATTAAAAATTAATTTTTTTAATTTTCTAATTTATTGCATCGCTATTGCGTCACTATTTAACATAATTAATTTTTTAAAAAATATTGCGATGCACTGAGTTACATCGTAATATTTTTATTTCATAATTATATTTTTTAAAAATTAATTTTATTTTAAAATAATTGTGACGCAATTAGTGCGTCGCTAAATAAAAATAAATTTTTTAATTTTTTAGTTTATTGCATCGCTAATGCGTCGCTATTTAACATAATTTAATTTTTTTAAAAATTTGCGATGCCCTGAGTTGAGTCGCAATATTTTTATTTCATAATTATATTTTATAAAAATTAAATTTAAAAATATTGCGATGCATTACTTGTGTTGCTAAATTAAAAAATTAATTTTTTTAATTTTTAGTTTATTGAGTCGCTAATGCTTCGCTAATTGTGTCGCAATGTTTTGTTGTCGCGGAGGCATCGCAATATGGTCACAATTTAACGACGCAAAAATGCGTCGCTAAATTTGCGTCACTATTTCAGTATTTTCTTGTAGTCTATCTCCTATGCCATTCATAGTTTGGGCACCCGTTTTCTTATCATTGAGGGGGATTATATTATTGTTATCCGCTGGCTTCGACAAAACTCCTACGACTGCTTGTCATTCAACTTCTTGATTTACGACCTTCGATCTATGCTTTAGGAAGTTCATAGCACTCAGATTCGGCAACTTATAGGGAAGCCAACTCGGTGGCGGATTGGATCACCACTAGGGTGGCCTATTACTCTGAATTTTGAAGCATCTGCCATCAGAGTGGCCTACCACTCTGGATTTTGGAGTTGGAAGTAGGGAGAACCATGCCCTCCTGTTCTGACCCAAATTTTGTATTCTATTATATCGAGCTCGACTCATCCTAGATTGGTATGATCATCCCTCTGTACCAAAAAAAAAAAAAAAAGTAAAAGAAAGCATCTATGTAATACGTCTGAATCCCATTCCCCAGTTTGGTTTGAAAGAGCATTCATATATGGTAGGTAATTGTTCCACCAGACGTAATTAAACTCTATGGGTTGTCTATTAATTAGAGCCGTAGAAAACCATGGTTCAGATATTATGTTAATAGATTACCCGTCTCCAATCAACTAGATGAAATTGTCAAAAAATATATCAATCAATATTTCATAAAGTTTCCAAAAAGAAGAGCAAGATCCGGATGTTTGTAGCCTCTCCGGTCCCCATGAAAATTATATTTGAAAGAAAGAATTCCAGTCAACAGACTTTAACTATGGAAAATTATTCTATCGGCAATCTTTCCTATTAAGGTGGCCCACCACTAATGGATTAAGGGAATCCCCAGGCCATCATCTTTTTAATCTCTACAAATCAGGTCCCAAGATATAGTGTAGAAGGATCGAGCACCCTAAAACTTTCCTCAAATAAAATCTTGAATTATCCTCTCAACCCAAAACAAGAAACTCTTTGGAACAATAGTTTTGAAAATGATAAGAATGGGAAGGAAATAAAAAAACTGAATTGATAAGGGTAACCCTCCTTAAACTTGACATTAATCCAATCTTTTAATACTTGTGTACCAACTTTCCTCAATCTAACACCTTTTGTAGGATAACTGCCAAATACATACCCAAAACAAAAACTCTTTTAATACATGTGATATCGTTAGATCCCTTGCCACATTGTTCTAGATCCCCGAGCTAAACAAAACCATGGATATATAATCTGATATCTAATAGCCATGCTTTGGAGAATACTAAACAATCATCAACAAAATGTAGATGTCTAATATGAAGACCAAATCTTTTGAGACTATAACCTTGAAATTAGTTTTCTTTTGAGGTTACGTTTGATAGCCGATAATCTATTCAGATTATTGATAATTTAAAAGAGGCCTATCAAATAACTGTCTGATATGTATTTTGAATGATAATTTATCTTGTACTGATAATCTGAATTACCTTAAGAAAAAGGTGGTTATCTACATTATATTGGAAACATTGGGAGAAATGAGCCTTTAATGCATGGGAAACCAACGAACGAAAGTCAATAATCGCGCTTTCGGCCAGCGGGCTACCATCCTCGGCGCGTTATCTAATTACGAGATTCGTATTTTGCTTCATGTGATCAATTTGCGATGAGAGCGGCGATCGCTAGCTAATCTCAAATTCCACCGTGCATGCGATGGAAACTAGAATTTCTACCGTACTATTCATGCTTATCCTCATCTTCTCTATCAAGCAAATGGGTATAGATGACGTCCAGTCACTGGTCTTGAACGTCGGGATGTGAGCTGATCCGCGAACCTTCAATGTGCTGAATGGCCCGCAAAAAAGTCCCAAGACCGGAGGGGATCCTCCGGTGAGATCCTTCGATGCCCAAGTCAGCAATCGGGATCACAGCAGAGAAGGAGCTCGAGAGAGCTCTTGAAAAAGGGAGAGATCTCAGAAGGACCGGAAATTTCCTCTGAGTATTAGGGTATCAAGTGTGTAAACTTCCATTACCTGGTTCTCGAAGTGATTTACCCTTTTATAGGGGTTGACGCTAGCACGATCACGTGGGCTTTTGTGAAGTCAGAATGTCTGCTGAGCTCTTGCGTGAATCTGGGCTGGTTGGTAGGCTACGTTCCATCAGTTGTTGGGTAGGTGGGTCCCGTCCCATCACCAGCATTGCCGGTGGGTTGTTGGATCTGGCGCTGTCAGGCAGCACGCGTCAGAAAGGTGTCGGCCTTGGAGCTGTCGGCCTTTGGGGCCATCGGTTATGGAGGTGCTGGCCTTTGGGGCCGTCAGTCTTGGAGGTATCGGCCTTTGGGGCCATCGGTCTTGGAGCTGTCGGCCTTTGGCGCCGTCGGTTATGGAGGTGTCGGCCTTTTGGGCCGTCGGCCTTGGAGGTGTCGGCCTTTGGGGCCGTCGGTCTTGGAGGTGTCGGTCATGGAGCTGTCGGCCTTGGAGGTGTCGGCCTTTGAGGCCGTCGGTCTTGGAGCTGTCGGCCTTTGGGGCCGTTGGTTCTCGAAGTGTCGGCCTTTGGGGCCATCGGTCCTAGAGTTGTTGGCCTTTGGGGTCGTCGGTCTTGGAGGTGTCGGCCTTTGGGGCCGTCGGCCTTGGAGCCGAGGTGGCCGAGCAGGGCGAGGCTGATTGCCGAGGGCGAGATGGGCTGTCGCGGATGTTGAGGTCGAAGTGGGCCATGGCCGATGCCAAGATCGGGGTGGGACGCGGCCAACGTTGAGACCGACGCCGTTGTCAAGGTGGGCCGTCCAAAAAAAAATTTATTTTTCATGGGGTCAACTGGCCCCATCAAATGCCCCCCCACACTCCTTGAGCTTGCATGCCCTGCATCAGCTAAGCGAAAGGAGTGTAGAACTTTAAGAAATTTTTTGGAGGTAAATTGATTACCTCACGCCCGCCACTCAAAGCAGCGTATGCTAACTTTTTAGGGGATGCTCGTCAGTTAGCCATTGAGGTAAAGATAAAGCCGATGAGGCAAAGTTGAGGCCGTCGAGAACCTTTTGAACCCCAGAGGATGACCCGAGAGTCGCTGGGATTCGACCATGCTTGGGAGCCTTTAACCCCAGAGGGTGACCAGAGGGTGCTTGGGCCAGGCTCAGGTGCCTTTTTCTTTGAAGAAATTGGTCTCCTTCTGCAAGGTTGATGACCTGCCCCCCAGGAAACTCTGTTGATTGGAATCCGCAGGTCTTGAGCTTGAGGGTGCCGACACGGAGATGGGCTTGGGTGCCGACGCGGAGCTGGTCTTTGGTGCCGACGTTGTTGTGGAGCCGATCTTTGTTCCCGACGCGGAATCGGTCTTTGTTGCCGATGCGGAGTTGGTCTTTGGTGCCGAAGCGGAGCCGGTCTTTGTTGCCGATGCGGAGCCGGTCTTTGGTGCCGACGCGGAGCTGGTCTTTGGTGCCGATGCGGAGCCGGTCTTTGGTACCGATGCGGAGCCGGTCTTTGGTGTCGACGGGGAGTCGGTCTTTGTTGCCGACGCGGAGCCGGTCTTTGTTGCCGAAGCGGAGTCGGTCTTTGGTGCCGATGCGGAGCCGGTCTTTGGTGCCGATGCGGAGTCGGTCTTTGTTGCCGACGCGGAGTCGGTCTTTGGTGCCGATGCGGAGTCGGTCTTTATTGCCGATGCGGAATCGGTCTTTGCCTAAGTAATATACTCATCCCAAGAGCGTGATAAAACAAGGATATTCTGAATAATACTTTATTAAAGAATCAGCAAGCTACTGATATTACCGTCATAAATTATCTGCGTTCCGAGTGCGGGGGAGAAGCTTCCCATTTTGATGCCAGCTTGCTTCCTTCCATCGGCTCTTCGAGCTACTGCTCACCCCTCATGAGATCATACTATTGTTCTTTCCATCGGGGCATTGTTGATGCAAATCTGAGGCGCTGGAGGTGCCGACGCACCCGGGGTAGTGAGGTTTCTTCGAACGAACTTGCCCAAGTGGCCTTGCTGGACAAACTTTTCAATGGCCCTCTTCAAATGGCGGCAATCTTCGGTGTCATGTCCATAGTCTCGGTGATACCGGCAGTAAAGCTCTTTGTTGTGGGGGTTTACTGACTTTAGGGGATATGGGCATTGAAAGTAAGGCTCCTCTTCAATCTCTAGCAGGATGTGGGAGATCGGAGCGGTGAGAGGAGTAAACCGCCCCTTAGGAACCAATGCCTGGGGCCGGTGGTCGGGGGACCACGGCCGCTTGGGGGGCTCGCAGTGAGGCTTCCTAGGGGAAGCCGGGCGTCGGCCGGTCTCTCGCCGACTGCTGACTGGCGGGGGGAGCGGTTTGGTGCTGAGTGGCCACGAACTGTTGCTGCAGGAGCCCATGGATCATGGCGGTGAGGGCTTGGACCTGCTGGGAGAGGGTCGCCAGATGCTCCGCTGTTTGGTCAGAGGCGTCCAGCGGCGGGCAGGTGACCGAAGGGTCAGCTGCAGGAGGATTGGCCTCCTGCTGCCTAACTGGCGGGGAAGCCCCGCCGGGCAGCTGACTGAGGCGTCCTGGGCTCGAGTCACCATCATGGCTTCTAGAAGAGAAGAGGGGGAGGGGGGAAGATCGAATCTTTTGAGGTGCAGCATAGGGAGAATATTCGCTATCCCTTTTCCCCCCTACCTGGCGCTCCAATTTGATGATGCCCAGTCACTGGTCCTGAACGTCAGGATGTGGGCTGATCTGCGAACCTTTGATGGCCGAATGGCCTGCAAAAAAGTCCCAAGACCGAAGGGGATCCTTCGGTGAGACCCTCCGACGCCCAAGTCAGCAATCGGGGTCACAGCAGAGAAGGAGCTCGAGAGAGCTCTTGGAAAAGGAAGAGATCTCAGAAGGACCGAAATTTTCCTCTGAGTATTAGGGTATCAAGTGTGTAAACATGCATTACCTGGTTCTCGAAGTGATTTACCCTTTTATAGGGGTTGACGCTGGCATGATCACGTGGCTTTCGTGAAGTCAGAATGTCTGCTGAGCCCTTGCATGAATCTGGGCTAGTTGGTGGGCTACGTCCCATTAGTTGTTTGGTAGGAGGCCCTGTCCCATCACCAACGTTGCCGGTGGATTGTTGGATCTGGCATCAGGCGGTGCACGTCAGAGAGGTGTCGGCCTTGGAGCTGTCGGCCTTTGGGGACGTCGGTTATGGAGGTGCTGGCCTTTGGGGCCGTCGGTCTTGGAGCTATCAGCCTTTAGGTCCGTCGGTTATGGAGGTGTCGGCCTTTGGGGCCGTCGGTCTTGGAGGTGTCGACCTTTGGGGCCGTCAGTCTTGAAGGTGTCGGTCATGGAGCCATCGGCCTTGGAGGTGTCGGCCTTTGGGGCCGTCGGTCTTGGAGGTATCGGCATTTGGGGCCGTCGATCTTGGAGGTGTCGGCCTTTGGGGCCATCGGTCTTGGAGGTATCGGTTATGGAGCCGTCGGCCTTGGAGGTGTCGGCCTTTGGGACAGTCGGTCTTGGAGGTGTCGGCCTTAGGGGCCGTTGGCCTTGGAGCTGAGGTGGCCGAGCGGGATGAGGCCGATTGCCGAGGGCGAGGTGGGCCGTCGCGGACGTTGAGGTCAAAATGGACTGCGGCCGATGCTAAAATCAAGGTGGAATATGATCAACATTAAGATCAATGCCGTTGTCAAGATGGGCCATTCAAAAAAAAAATATTTTTTATAAGATTAACTGATCCCATCATGTATGACTCACATTAAAATGAAGAAGACGTTTCGAGAAAGTCGCTCAATACTATGGAAACTAGAATCTCTACCGTATGATTCGCGCTTATCCACGTCTTCTCGACAAAGCAATTGGGTGCGTAGGGAGACGCTTCGAAAAAAGAGGCACTTATGACCATCGCTCCTTCGTGCTGCGATGGAAACTAGAATCTTCGCCGTATGATTCGCGCTTACCCCATCTTCTCGATCAAACAAACGGGTGTGACTTGCATTAAAGCGGATAAGACGCTTCAAAAAAATCACTCATTGCCATCGCTCCTTTTGAATCGTGCCGCTGAATGAAGCAACGTTCCTTTTTTTTTTAATTTTCTCCAGCTCCTTTTTTTTATTATGATTTTTTTAGGTCCACGGTAAAACTGAGGCATTCTATATTTGCGTCAGCATTATTGGGCGCATCCATACGTTTGTTGATGGTACTCAAAAATAATTGATTGACCTCTGAATCTTATTAAATGTTGGTACAGCATTTAAGATCCTACTCATGATAAAAACATAATATCAATCATCTTAACGTTATTCTTTCTTTTTAAAAAGAGGTGTGTCGATGTATTAGCTTCATTCTGAATAATACATTGTAGATGATTAAAGATGACTCTTCCATCAATGTTCTTTAGGACACCTAGTTTTCTAACATACTTCTTTCTCATTGGCCTTTCTTCTTTAGTATTGATATCCCGAGGAGTATGACAGTTAAGAATCTGATCTCTTCTGATCATTCCTCCTGGGATGCCCCGATGGTGACTCGTCTCTTTGGTGTGGAGCTTAGCTTTCTCGTTGAATCCTATCCATTCCGCTCACCCCGGGCCTATCTACTGATATCAAACTTTGGAGGAGATCTTGCCTTCCTAGGGCCCCCACCAAGGATCTTGTGAAGATATTCAGGCCTCAGACCCAGGGGTCAGTGGAGGCTGCGTAGATCTGGAAGCTTCCCACTCTTCCCAAGATCCAGCTCTTCTTATGGAAGCTTCTGTGGGAATGCCTTCCTACTTGTGCATTGCTCATGAAGAGGGGATTGCCTATCCAGCCTACATGTCCATTATGCGGTTTGGAGGCAGAGACTACGGTTCATGCCATCTTCTCGTGTCCTAGAGTGGGGCGGATCTGGCTGTCAGTTGGCTACTAGTGTAGACCGGATCATGTGGATTCTCAGTGCTCATTTTTCTTGGAAGACCTCTGAAAGGCTCCTCCTCACTACAAAAGTGCTCTTTGGGCTTCGACCGCTGATGCTTCTATATCTCACCACAGGATCATGTGGAATATCCGATCTCTGACGATGGATTGTGCCTGTGGCCTCGTCTTCGGTGATTTTGACTCTGTTGGCCTCTGGGGCTCCCTTGCTGCTTCGGTAGCAAACCGGCATACGGTTTTTATATCTTGGAAGCCCCCTCCTCCAGGGTTTGTCAAAATCAACTTTGATGGGAGTGTTCGTGGGCGATTAGCGGGTTCCGCCTTTGTCATTCGTGGGTCGGAGGGAGACTTGTTGGCGGCTGGTGGTTTTGATAGTCTGGATTCCTCGGTCCCTATGTCTGAGCTATATGCAGCTTGGGCGGGCATCTCCTTCGCAGTTCGAACTTTGCATGTTTATAACCTCATTATTGAGGGTGACTCTATGACTGTTATTCGATGGCTGCGGAGGGATAGTGACTCTCAACCCACTACCAATCCGCTTTTGCAGGACATCTGGGCTATTTTTAGTGTGATCCAGGGAGTTCAGATCTGTCACATCTATCGCGAAGCTAACCAGTGGCCGATTGGGTGGCTTCGAGTGTGGCTCACCATTCAGGGTTTTGGAGTTGGAGGTAGAGCGATCACTGCCCTTTTGTTTTACAGCAAATAGGTTACTCTGACCTTTATGGGTTGACTTGTACTCGTGTTGTATGATCGCCCGTCTGTACCAAAAAAAAAACATAATATCATGTTTGAACGGAGGTTAGCTCATTGTTTGATGTTTAAATAATCATCATATATTTCATCTTGAATAAATTATATCTATTTTATATTTAATAATATTTTTTATTTTTTTATATCTTTATATTTAAAAAAGCATATCCAATGCCTATCTAAATATGGACGATATTGTACTATAAAAAATATTTGCTAATTGTCCATATCTTACCTTTAAACATGAGAAAAATTTGGCCTCATGGAAAAAAAATAAAAATAAAAATAAAAGAAAAAAAATAAAGGGTAAAAAATTAATGGGAAGAAGAATGATAGATACTCAGATTTATCATGAAGATAACGAAAAATAATTTTTAATTTTTTAAAGGTTTAGTAAAAATGGTGATATATGTGACCACTGCATTTGTCATAGAGCACGACAACCTAATCGAAGCTTGACCATGCCAACTAGCTGTCATCCTAGAATTAGTCATAATTAGTTTGAGTTTTTTTATTATGAAAGGAGGGATCTAGTACATAAATAAAATGGAGCCTAAATATTTCGCTCCAAGACATATTTCTTCCCTTGCGAAAATAATAACTATCATTTTTTTTAATTAATTAATTAATTAAATTTAAAAATAACTTTTAATTTTTTTAGAGATTACTTTAATGTGGAGTGATGTGAGAGAGAAAAAATCATTTTCACAATCTCATATCTCTATCCAATAACCCATTATTGGTTTCTTTTTGATATTTTTTTATCATGGGATGATATCGAAGAGAAAAAATCTCTTCAATAATCTCATATATTTCTCCAACAATAAATACATTCCATATGAACCCTCTTGTGGAACATGCCTACGATTTATTTCTTAGCACACCGTATAATTTTTAATTTAAAATAATTTATAATTTATTTTTAAATAATCATGTTATTAGAAATTAATCCAATTATTTTTGTGTAAAAATTAATTTAAAATTTTTAATTCTAAATTAATAATTCAACCCAACATATCATAAAATTTACATAATTTAATGGAGCCATCAAGAGGAACTATGAACATTATAATTTTAAGCTCCAATAATTTTGACATTCAATTAACACCTTAATTAAACTATCAAAATTATTAACTCCAAATTACTCTACTAAAAATTTGGAACTGCACTCTCAAAA
The DNA here is from genome assembly GCA_900491605.1 of Calamus simplicifolius. Lineage (NCBI taxonomy): Eukaryota > Viridiplantae > Streptophyta > Magnoliopsida > Arecales > Arecaceae > Calamus > Calamus simplicifolius. The sequence goes on from UESW01004008.1 coordinate 408,667, forward strand.
TTATAAAATTAATTATATTCAAAAGAATTTAAATTGTTCATTGATATAGTCACTACATATAAATCAAGTTCATAATTAAAGCTAGACATTTTTTGTTAATCTTTTTAATTATATCTTTCTCCATAAGTACCATTGATTCTATAATGAATAATATATTTATGATCTAATCATAAATTGAGCGATCTTATTATTCAAACCCTAAAATCAACACTTATGGAACCATCCATCTGACTTCTTTTACAAAGGAATAATTTCATCTTGTATATTAATATTCCTAGCTACTTATGTTATTATATTTTCAATATACCAAGAATTTGACACTATATTTCTAGGTCAAAAAATATAATACAATAAATAAGAGTCTATTAATTACTCAAAATAAAGATTGATTCATATATGACCATCATTGATTAATTTTGAATGCTCTATTTTAATAACAAAATTTATTAAAAATTTATAATTAATCGCATTCCAGTCCTATATAATCAAATTATATAAAGTGCTTTCATTTCGATAATCTCATTATCAACAATCTAGATAAGATCGTTTCATTCAGAATGCAATGAACCGCGCTAGTAATTTTAAATTAAAGATTCTAACTTTAATTTATAATTATGGATAGATTTAGATTATTTTATTTTAAATATTATCCTCTGTATATAACACTTATATACAATATTTAAAGTCACATTTAAATAATCCAGAGATTTTCGATATTTATAAAGCATCAAATCATGCATGCAAAAATAATATTAATTTTTTAAAAAATTAATTAGTAAAATAATAAATATCATTTGTTTATAGGCACATATCCCAATAGATAATAGTCTAAGTTCTACTCATACTGTTATTTGGGATTAGAGGTTAGAAAAGTTTAACATCTATTGGACATATGAAGGAAGAATATTAATCAAATTTGTCCATACTAATTTGAATTTTTTGATATTAAAAGAAAAGATGATTATATGTTTCATTTGTTCACCGTATCTACTACAAATAGCTTGATAGAAAGCTATTCCCTAACATAATAGATATAAACCGAGAAGGCCTCCATGCCATAGCTTTCAGATAAAAGCAGAACTCTTTGATAAGCTTTAAGCCTCATATATGTCTCTCATTTGATAGGACGGTCCTCCTTAATAAGATCCAAGATTATGTAAATCTCCATCAATTGATTAGACTTAAACAGTTTTTTGAATTTGAAATTTTTGAACAATTACCTATGAATAGTATGATAAAACAAATAAAATCTTAAAAAAATAAAGAACTCATGGTCTTAGGTTTACCAGTTTCCCTCTCTCTCTCTCTCTCTTTTTGTTCTTTTTATTGGATGCCCAGATTTCTTTTACTGTATGAAAATTCACTACCAATTTCTTAAATTATACTTGCAAATATTGCTTCGGATATTGTGGTATTATTCCAATTATGCTTGTACTAACTAATAACATCATTAGCAAAGGTGATTGCACGTCTCCTTTCCTCAAGTCTCTGTTGACGGTGTAAGATCCCACGTTAGCTCATCATAGAGGAAAGTCTTTGCATGCACTAGGTTTGGCCACGAATCCCATTATCTCATCAAGAGGAAGGTCTTTGCAGTGGGTTTGGCCATATGATACGGCTGGCCGTTTCCTCTGAGTGGTATTATCTTTTGCACGATTTTCAAAAAAATGATGTGACAGCAAAACCCAGAAATAGGCCTCCAGCGTTGGCCTCCAGCGCCAGCCTCTAGCGTTGGCCTCCAGCGCCAGCCTCTAGCTCCAGCCTCTAGCGCCGGCCTCCAGCATCGGCCTTCAGCGATGGCCTCCAGCGCTGGCCTTTGGCTCCAGCCTTCAGCGCCGACCTCCAGCGTCGGCCTCCAGCGATGGCCTTTGGCTCCAGCATCGGCCTCCAGCAACGGCCTCCAGCGCTGGCCTTTGGCGTCGGCCTCCAGCGTCGGCCTCCAGCACCGGCCTCCAACAATGGCTTCGGTCCTAACTTGATGCCTTTTTTGCATGCACAATGACCTGTCTCATGCAACAGATCCCGTGATTCGAGGTCTATTGCCGTGTACCTCTCTCACTGAAATCATGGGCAAGTGATAGCACATTCAGCAGTTACCGCTACAAGTGGCCCTCATCCAGCAACGGCTTAACCACTTGTCGTTCGTAGAAACTTATCTCAACGAGGAAGATTCGATGGTTCCAATGGAATGAGGTAAACGGGATCCCCATATAGGTATAAGAGGAGGACCCGAGCTCAATGCAAGGGGCTCTCTCTCTCTCTCAAGCTCTATTCATACACAACATTCCTATTCTACAAACCACTGACTTGGGCGTCGGAGGGTCCCCACCGGAACCACCGGTCCGAGACTTTTTGCAGGCTCTAGAAGGAAGACTGTGACCTCTCTGCATCCTTGCATGCCTGCGGAGATCTCAGCTCACCCGGCGCTCATCGCAAGTGATTTGGCGGCAACAGATTGACGCGCTAGGTAGGGGGGCCAGTTTGCACGGGAGGAAGACGAAAGTTCTCCCTATGACCTCAGCAACTCTGCGAGGGAGACGATGGTGACTACACGAGCACAGGAGGCTTCCTCCAATCAAGCTGCAGAGCGCATTCCACGGGCTGAGCAATCGGATGCCAACCTCCATGTTCCGCCCCCTGCACAGATATGCCGGCCTGACCGGCTCGAGGTTCTGGCTCACCAGGTCCAGGACCTGATGACAATGGTACGGGGGCTGCAAAAGCATTGTTTGGCTACTGCACCCCAACCCCCTGCGCCCAATGAAGGAGTGCGGGGGACAGTCCAGTCTCACCAAGGTGGGACCCCCCGGAGGTCTCCTACCATTCACCCCCTGAACCTCATCACCGAGGGGCCTCGAAGCGATGACGGTCCCCCTCTCGCCACTCCGGTCGTTTCCACCACCGGCCGAAGGAGAGAGAGTCCAGACGGGTGCGTTCCTTACGCTGGCGATCTTCTTTGGCTTCTTCTTCCGAATCATCTCGAGATGGCACCCTCGGGAAAACTATCCGTCGGGCCGAGCAACGGCTCGATGAGTATCATCGATGGTTGGAGGAGCTTAGCCGCCGGATCAATAATCCTCACGGGGCAGACTATGAGCGTCGCCCCCCACTTTCCCGGCGTATCATGAAGGAACCGGTCTCGCCCCAGTTCTGTCTCCCCCAACTGGATCCATACGATGGCACGATGGACCCCCTGGACCACCTAGAAAGCTACAAGGTCCTCATGCAGGTCCAGGAGCGACGGACTCCCTTTTATGCGTCGCCTTCCGGCCACCCTTCGCAAGGCGGCACGCGCGTGGTACTCCCGCCTGCCTCCGCGCAGCATCAATTCATTTCAAAAACTCGAGCGATCTTTCCTGGCCCACTTTGATGCCTATCGAAAGATCCCATGAGTGGCTGATAGCCTCTTTGCTGTCCAGCAGAGGAGTGGCGAGACCTTGAAGGATTTTGTCGCTCGATTTAAGGAAGCAGCGTTGGAGGTGTACAACCTAAAGACTCCATAGCCACTTTGGCATTAAAACGAGGACTTCACCCATCCAGATTTGCTTATTCTCTGGACAAGAAGCCTCTGAGTTCTTATACTGAGCTTCTGAGCCGAGCACAGAAGTACATCCGTGCCGACGAGGTAGATTCTTCCAGGAGGGAGGTTGACAAGAACACCAGAAAGAAGCCACCGCCTACTGATCATGCCGTGCACGACCTCGGAAGCCTGAGCCTCCTCACCGCTCAGATCGCCGACCACCGATGCTTGTTCCTAAGGAGCAATTCACTCCCCTCATGGCTCCCATATCTCACATCTTGCTGAAGATCGAGGAGGAACCTTATTTCAATCGTTCGACTCCCTTGAAGTCTGGGGTCCCCCGCAATAAGGAGTTTTACTGCCGGTACCACCGAGACTATGGTCACGACACCGAGGATTGCTGCCATCTAAAAAAGGCCATTGAGGAGCTAGTTCAGCAGGGCCACCTGGGCAAATTCATCCGAAGGGGAAACCTTCCCACTTTGGGCCCATCGGCACCTCCAATTCGTCCAGCTGGCATGGACAATGCTCCAATAGAAAAGACCATAGCTATGATTTCCTGGGGGGCGGGTGGCGGTTCAAAGAGGCAGCGAGAGGGAATAGATTCTGTAATTCCTTTCTTTGGAAAGGATTTAGATGGGGTTGTTAATAAGCATGACGACAGTGTTGTTGTGTCCATGACTATAGCCAAACACCCTGTAAAAAGAATTTTAATTGATAGTGGGAGTTCGGTGGATGTTTTGAGCTACGAGGCTTTTGTTCGGATGAATCTGTCAAAGTCTTCACTCTGACCCATTGCCACGCCTCTAATGGGCTTCACTGGAGACTCGTGAGTGTTAAGGGGGAGATTGCCCTCCCAGTCACGGCTGGAACCCCTCCATGTCAGAACACCATGATTATAAATTTCTTGGTGGTCCGGGTCCCACTGGCTTATAACGCTATCTTGGGGAGACCAGGGTTGAATCTACTAGATGCCGTAATCTCCACTAAGAGATTATTGGTAAGGTTCCCCACCGACGAAGGAGTCGAGAGATGAAAGGGGAGCAAAGCCCGCCACCGCTCTGCTATCATTTGTCTCCCAGCCCGCTGGAAGTGGCATCGGCAGCAGCCTCTGAGCCGCTCGATCCCCGGGAGCTGGGAAGGAGGGGAGAGCCAGCCGAGCACCTTCTAACCCTCCCCTTGGGTGATGACTCGGCAAGGACTGTTCAGGTGGGGGCGTTGCTTCCAGAGGAGGCACGTGATCGACTTCTTACTTTTCTGCGTGCCAACACCAACGTCTTTGCATGGTCGTCCTCAGACATGCCGGGCGTCCCCGAAGAAGTGATCACCCATCGGCTCAACCTCAGGCCAGAGTGTTGGCCGGTCCGATAGAAAAAAAGAAACTTCACTCCAGATAGACAGAAAGCTATCGACGAAGAAGTTCGCAAGTTAATGGCTGCAGGCCATATTCGGAGGTCCATTACCCCGAATGGTTGGCCAATGTGGTGCTAGTCCGTAAGACCAACGGAGCTGGAGAATGTGCATGGATTTCACTGATCTCAAAGCATGCCCAAAGGACAGCTTTCCCCTGCCCCGGATCAATCAACTGGTGGATGCTACATCCGGACATGAGGTCCTTAGCTTCATGGATGCTTTCTCTGGATACAACCAGATCCGGATGAATCCGGCGGATGAAGAAGCTACCTCTTTCATAACTGAGAAGGGGTTGTACTGCTACAGGGTAATGCCTTTTGGGCTAAAGAACACGGGAGCCACCTACCAAAGGCTGATGAACAAGGTCTTCGAAGGCCAGATAGGACGCAACATGGAAGTGTACGTGGATGACATGTTGACAAAAAGCATCCACGCCACTGACCATATCGCGGACCTAACGGAGACTTTTGACAACCTTCGTCGTTACCAGATGAAGCTGAACCCATGCAAGTGTGCATTTGGGGTGACAGCCGAAAAGTTCTTGGGTTTCATGGTAACCCGACGGGGATCGAGGCAAACCCGGACAAAGTTCAAGCCATCTTGGACATGAGGCCTCCCGCCAACAAGAAGGAAATACAGCGCCTGACGGGAGGGTGGCCGCCTTAAGTCGCTTCCTGTCCAAGTCTGCTGAGAGGTGCCTACCTTTCTTCAAGGTGCTCCGCAAGGTTAATGAATTCGAATGGACAAAAGAATGTCAAGAGCGTTCGAGGGTTAAGGAATTCTTATCTACCCCGCCGCTGCTAGCCAAGCCCACAGGTGGAGAAGAACTCCTTCTATATACCTCGCAGCCTCTCCTGAAGCTGTTAGTTCTGTGCTGGTCTACGTGGACACCAATGGCATGCAAAGGCCAGTATACTACACAAGCAAGGTGCTCCACGATGCAGAGACCAGGTACTCAAATATGGAAAAGATTATCTTCGCATTGATCGTGTCTGCCCAGCGTCTGCGGCCATACTTCCAAGCCCACCCGATCGCGGTGATCATAGACCAACCTCTGAAGATAGTTCTCGCTCGCCCGGATACTTCCGGCGGCTGGCAAGGTGGGCCCTTAAGTTGGGGGAATTCGATCTGTCTTTCGCCCCCGGTCGGCCATGAAGTCTCAAGTCTTGGTGGATTTTTTGGTCGAATGCACTTGGAGAGAGAGCAACCTAAAGACCCTCCTACAGACACTCAGCCCCTCGGAACCAGTGATGATGAATGGGTCCTTCATGTAGATGGGGCATCGAATTCTCAAGGGAGCAGAGCAGGCCTCATCTTGGCCAACTCGGATGAGTTGTAACCGAGTGTGCACTTCGCTTCCTCTTTCCCGCCACTAATAATCAGGTGAAATATGAAGCTTTGTTGTCCAAAATGAGATTAGCTCAAGAGCTTGGTGAAACGCCTTAGGGCGTTCACCGACTCCCAACTGGTCGCTGGCCAAATCGCAAGGGAATATGAAGCAAGGGATCCCATCATGTCCCGCTACTTAAGTATGGTGCAATCGCTAGCTTCTCCCTTGGCTCACTTTAGCGTCAGCTACATCCCTCGACAGGAGAATGCTAGAGCCGACGCCTTATCCCATCTTGCCACCTCAGCTGATGGGATGCTGGGAAGAGCTTATGTGGAGCACTTAGAAGCCCCGAGTATTGATGTGTCAGAGAAACTCTACCAGTGGAGCAGGAGCCTTCCTGGATGGACGCCTACGTCCGTACTTTACCGAGGGTACCCTCCCAGAAGACCCTGCCGAAGCCAGAAAACTTAAAAGATGGGCCCCAAAGTTTTTCATAATGGAGGGAAAGCTCTATCAGAGGTCGTTCTCATACCCAGTCCTCAGGTGTGTCGGTCCCACCGAAGCTAATTATATTCTGCGAGAGATACATGAAGGTATATGTGGAAGCCATCTGGGGGGCAGAGCTCTTGCATACAAAGCCCTACGGCAGGGGTATTACTGGCTGACAATGAAGGAGGATGCATCCGAACTTGTCAAGAGGTGCGACAGTTGCCAGCGCCATGCCAACATTCAACATCAACCGGCGTCCCAGCTGACCCCCCTGGCTGCACCCTGGCCCTTCGCATAGTGGGCATGGACATCCTGGGACCATTCCCTCCAGCCTCCGGACAACGCAAGTTCCTAGTGGTGGCGTCGACCATTTCACCAAGTGGATCGAGGCGGAGCTCTCGCTAAGATCACGGAGGTCAAAATAAGGACTTTCTTTTGGAAGTTTGTGGTGTGCCGGTTCGGCTACCGCACACCCTCGTTACCGACAACGGCCGGTAGTTTGACAACACGGCCTTCTGGGAATTCTGCGATGGCCTAGGCATCCATCATCGATTCACCTCCGTGGGGCACCCCAAACCAATGGTGCAGCCGAGGTGACCAATCGCATCATCCTCCAAGGACTCAGGGCTCGACTAGATAGCTGCAAAGGGTGCTGGGTGGAGAACTCCCCAGTGTACTGTGGGCCTACCACACGACGCCGCGAGCCCCTACTGGGGAAACTCCTTTCAGCCTGGTCTTTGGACCGAAGCGGTCATTCCGGTGGAGATAGGAGTTCCCAGTCCTCGGACAGAATTATACCATGAAGAAAGCAACTCAAACCAGCTGCGAGCCGATCTAGATTTGGTGGAAGAATTGCGAGACCAAGAACAGCTTCGCATGGCAGCTTTCCGTCAGCGAGCGGCCAAGTACTACAATGCTCGAGTGCGATCCAAGACGTTCTGTCCCAGAGATCTCGTTCTACGAAGAGCTGAAGTATCAAAGCCAACAGAGGGGGGCAAGCTGGCACCAAAATGGGAAGGACCATACCGTGTCAAGGAGGTACTTCACCACGGGGCGTACAAAGTTGAAGAGCTAGACGGGAAACCACTTCCTCGCACCTGGAACGCCGACAATTTACGCCGGTATTACCAGTAAGGTGCTATCTTCATTGATTTGAATCCATTTGATAGTTTGATGTTCGAAATGTTCACATTCTTTTTGAATGAGTATGTTCGGCAGTTAAAGACCGGTGCCCCGCATCGGCACTAAAGACCGGTTCCATACCGGCAATTAAAGACTAGCTCCGCGTCGGCAATCAAAGACCGATTCTGCACCGGCAACCAAAGACCGGCTCCGCACCGACAACTAAAGACCGGTTCCATACCGGCAATTAAAGACCGGCTCTGTGTCGGCAATCAAAGACCGGTTCCGCACCGGCAACCAAAGACCGGCTCCGCGTCGGCACTAAAGACCGGTTCCACACCGGCAACCAAAGATCGGCTCCGCATCGGCACTAAAGACCGATTCCGCACCGGCAACCAAAGACCAGCTCTGCGTCGGCACTAAAGACCGGTTCCACACCGGCAACCAAAGATCGGCTTCGTGCCAGCAACTAAAGATCGGTTCCGCACCGGCAACTAAAGACCGACTCCGTGTTGGCAATCAAAGACTGGTTCCGCACCGACAACGAAAGACCGGCTCCACATCGGCACTAAAGACCGATTCCGCACCAGTAACCAAAGACCGGCTCCGCGCCAAAAACTAAAGACCAGTTCCGCACCGGCAATTAAAGACCGGCTCAGCGTCGGTATTTAAAGACCGGCCCCGCATCGGCAATTAAAAGACCGGCTCCACGTCGGCATAAAAGACCAGTTCCACACCGGCAACTTAAGACCGGCTCCGCGTCGACAATTAAAGACCGGCCCTGCGTTGGCAATTAAAGATCGGCCCTGCATCGGCAATTAAAGACCGGCCCCGTGTTGGCAATTAAAAGATCGGCTCCGTATCGGCATCAAAGACTGGTTCCGCACCGGTAACTTAAGACCGGCTCCGCATCGGCAATTAAAGACCAGCCCGCGTCGGCAATTTAAAGACCGGCTCCGCGTCGGCATCAAAGACCGGTTCTGCACCGGTAACTCAAGACTGGCTCCGCATCGGCATAAAAGACCGGCCCCGCATCGGCGCTAAAAATCGGCTCCGCATCGGACTTAACGACCGGCTCTCCGCGTCGGACCTAAAGACTGGCTCCCCGCGTCAGCACTAAAGACTGGCTTCTTGCGTTGGTAATTCATGACAATATTTGGTGAACAATCACATTTCGCGTAACCTAACTAACGAGGCACCATTGGTTGGTAATTCACGACAGCTTACACAACTAAAGCTGATTATAACCAAAGGCACACAATGAGGGTTAAAACATTCATTGATGGCTAAAAGGTTACAAAATTGCCGACTTGAGTCGGGCTTAGAGAATACAAAAAAAAAAAAACTACTAAGGGTTATTTGGGGCTGGGTCATCATCTTTAGGGACATCATCTGGCTTCAGCCCTTCAATGTCCTCCAGGTCGTAGAGTTCTTGGATTTTTTCCTTAATGTCTTGGAAGCCAGCATTATAAGCAAATGCCGTCGACTCGGCTAGCTCCTTATCAAAGTCTTTAGACTTTCTGAAATCCTCTACGGCCCCTGCAACTCTTTTCTCCGCCTCAAGGGCTCTCTGCTCGGACTCGACGGCCTCCTTCTTGGCCTCAGTCACCGTCGCCTCTAAGTCGACAATCTTGGCGTCGGACTGGCGAGCGGCCTCTTTGGCTGCGTCTATTTTAATGGAGGCAGAATCCAATCGATTCTTCAAGACACACATTTCTGATTCCACCACCTTCAGCCTCTCCTCGGCTATCCTTTGCTTTTCTTTGGCTGCCTGAGCGTTATCCAGCTCATTAGCTGCACGACGCTAGGCAACTTTCAGCGCGTACTCGGCCTTCTCGGCTCTCAATCGAATGGTTTCGACTTCGCCCTTGAGGGTGGCCCAGGTATCCTCCAAAGCCATTTCTATTTTTTCTGCCCTGGCTTGGAGTGATAACATCTCCTCCCGCACCTGGTCGATAGCAGTATCACTCAGGGTCCAAAGTTCCCTCATGGCGATCAGAGAGTTCAGTGCCTAAAGGGAATGTCAATATTAAAAAGCAAAATAAAACAAACGAAACAAAGAGAAAAAATGATAATGGAGCAGAGGCTCACCCAGAGATGTGCCACAGATGCCTCGCGGAAGAAGGTGGCTCTCCCTTGATGCCGGAGAAACTCTTGCACCTCCACCACAGATGCTTCATCTAAGGCCCGCTCGGCCCAGCGGCTGTGATTCGCCAACAGTGATTGGAAGGAAGGATTGAGGCCCCTCCTTTCCCTTGGCACGGGTCCGCGGAGGCAGATTCTGCCTCTGACTCTACTGCCTCCGGCCCCTTGACTGGTGGAGGCGCTTTGGTTGTTGCCCCTATGGGTGGCAGGATAGCTGCGGGAGTTGGCCCTATTGCTGTAGGAACTTGCTTCGTCTCCACGGCTTCGGGCGGGGGTGACGGCGCTTTTGCGACCTGCTCAGGAGAAGGATCGAGCAGGATGATAGGAGCTGGAACTAAAGATCTCCCTTCTACTTGGCTCCACCCAACTTCCTCACCGGCCTCGGCCCTTACCGTATCTATCTTGGCAGGCTCGTCGGCTTGGGCTCTGGCTGCCTCGCACACGTGCGGGGATTCTATAATTTTGGCCCTTTTAGCATCGGCCTCCCCAGCGTCGGCCCTTCTAGGGTCGACCTTCTTCAAACCCTTAGCGCGCAGGGGCTTTACAACTCTAGCCCCTCCAGCGTCGACCCTTCCAGTGTTGGCCCTCCCCGCTTAGGTCCTCCTTGGGATTTTGGCAACGGCCCTTCTCTCAGCAAGGGACTCATTCCCCGTAGCCTTCCTCTTCTTAGTGGCCGCCTGCCTGAGCTCGCGAAGTGATGGCGCCATCCCTGTAAAGGCGGAAGATGAATTTAGGAAAAAAAAAGAGAAAAAAAAGAAAAAAGAAGGGGGAAAAGGAAAAAGAAGGTGAGTAATCAATTGCTCACCACTCGAAGGAATTAAGCCGGCGAGACGAAGGTTTTCCTCGGCTAGAAGCTTATTGCACCGAGGGACATCGGCAGTCAGAAGCTGCCCGAATGCCATCCGATCTCTTGGAAGGATGGAGGAATCCCTATTGGCATCAATGTTGGGTGCCCCCCAGCTTCCGCGCACCCCGTCGATATCAGCAAAAAAGAACTTATCCTTCCACCCCTTGATGGAGGTGAAAAGGTACAACTTAAGGATCCTATTGGACCTAGGGGTGAAGGACCACCAACCTGATTACTTCCAGAGGGTATAAAAGCTACGGAATAAGGAGATGCTGGCCTCTATGCCTTGCAAGTGACAGAGAACCAGAAAGCCAATGATGGTTCAAATCAAATTAGGCACTAGCTGGGAAGGTGTTAGAGAATATTGGTCCAGAAGATTGAGAATGAAAGGTGGATAGGTAGTCGAAGTCCAGCCTTAAAGAAGGCTCCGTACAAGGCAACTCTTCCGGGATGGGAAGAGGTTACCCTGTCATTAGGAGCAGGGTAGAACAAACGAAGGTATGACGGAAAGCTATATTTGGCTTTCAGATTTACTACGTCTTGAGCAGACATAGTGGAAGCAGTCCCTTCGGGGGACTTCTTGACGACGCTAGAGGGACCAGCAGCCATCGGACGGTTCCGAGTGGAAATCCGCCCGCCGGTCAGATGACTCTCGGCTACGGGGCGACTGATCAGCCGCTATTCCGACAAGGAGTGATTAGAGGAGGGGGTAGACCACTGGCTTGGTAAGGAAGCGGAAGTTTGAGAAGGAGTGGGGGAACACCCCCAGGAATCGAAAATAGAGCAAGAAGGCGAGGAAGCCATGGAGACTAACCTGGAAAACTTGAGCTAAGATCGAAGGAGCACGAGGAGAGAACGAACACGGGAGACGAACGAACGCTTGCGGACTCGAGAGGAAGCAGTAGCATAAGAGAAGGGAGGATGGGAGGATAAGGATGATTTTTCCTCTTATAACCCCATTTCAAATCACCCCACGATCGTCCGTTCTGGCTACGTGTCCACTTTCAAATGGAAGGCGCTTCGGCGACCTACCAGCGCGAAAAATACGAAAAGCTCCACCAATAAAGAGACGGCATTGGCCTTACCACAATGATGATGCTCGCCTTTCATGACTCATTGCTCGAGGGAAATCCTTTCCAATCCCAATAGCCCGGACAGAAAAAATGATGGCGTGAAAATCGGCCGCCCATAGGATATTAACACCCCTTTCGCGGGTGATTGTGCGCTCACCCATCTCAGGGGTGGGGGGCATCTGATACGGCTGGCCGTTTCCTCTGGGTGGTATTATCTTTTGCACGATTTTCAAAAAAATGATGTGACAGCAAAATCCAGAAATAGGACTCCAGCGTCGGCCTCCAGCGCCGCCTCCAGCGACGGCCTCCGGCGCTGGCCTTTGGCTCCGGCCTCCAGCGCCTGCCTCCAGCGTCGGCCTCCAGTGACGGCCTCCAGCGCTGGCCTTTGGCTCTGGCCTCCAGCGTTGGCCTCCAGCGACGGCCTTCAGCGACGGCCTTCAGCGCTGGCCTTTGGCTCCAGCGTCGGCCTCCAGCGTCGGCCTCCAGCAACGGCCTCCAACGCTGGCCTTTGGCATCGGCCTCCAGCGTCAGCCTCTAGCGCCGGCCTCCAACAACGGCTTCGGTCCTAACTTGATGCCTTTTTCGCATGCACAATGACCCATCTCATGCAACATATCCAGTGATTCGAGGTCTATTGCCGTGTACCTCGCTCACTGAAATCACGGGCAAGTGATAGCACGTTCAGCAGTTACCGCTACAAGCGGCCCTCATCCAACAATGGCTTAACCACTTGCCGTTCGTAGAAACTTATCCCAATGAGGAAGATTCGATGGTTCTAACGGAACGAGGTAAACGGGACCCCCAGATAGGTATAAGAGGAGGACCCGAGCTCAATGCAAGGGGCTCTCTCGCTCTCTCTCTCTCAAGCTCTATTCATACACAACATTCCTGTTCTTCAAACTACTGACTTGAGCGTCGGAGGGTCCCCACCGGAACCACCGGTCCGAGACTTTTTGCAGGCTCTAGAAGGAAGACAGTGACCTCTCTGCATCCTTACAGGCCTGCGAAGATCTCAGCTCACACGGCGCTCATCGCAAATAATTTGACGGCAACATATTTAATTAAAATGAGAGGTTCATAAGCTCCTTTTACCATCTGAATTTGATTAGCTAACGACAACACATGTATAGCTTAAATGGGCAATTAATTGAAGTTGCCTAATTAATACCACAAACTCTTACCACCCAACTTTGAAGGGTCGACGATGGGCAGAAATTTCCTGGATGGCACAAACTGGAAAAAAGCCACCATACTTTTCGGAAACAGGATGCTATGACACAAAGCCACCACATCTTTGACCAATGCATTGCTTCAAGCAATACTAAATTTCTGCATGCTGAATACCGTGCCATTTGGTCGCACATTTAGGGCCGCCGTTCACTGTAACGGCTCAAAAATTGCTTGATATGCGTGAGGGTAGCTGTAAGTCCAAATCGGATATCCTCTTGGCACGGTTGAGTTGAATAATCTTGCCTGTTGAAACTATTATTTATGTTCAAATTCATTGCACAACAAAATATTTGTCAAATCCGAACCACGTCACTTAGTCAAATTATATGTTCGCTAATATCTCGTGCATGTGACGCATGTAGTAGGACATACAGTTTTTAAATTTTTAATAATAGATATATTCAAGAGAATAAGAAGGGCAATATTTTTTTTTTTTTTTTTGGTTGGAGCTAAACATAAGGATAGAAGTTGGCTAATATATTTGTAGTTCCATTACAGTAATCATGAACTATATTACTAAAATGCATAAAAATAGAAAATCATTATGTTTCAATAGTCTCTTATTATTATAAAGAAAAAAAATGGACAATTTGCATTATTACATTATTGCACTAAAATATATGATAATTAAGATATTTAAATTTAAAATTCACATTATTAATCATGATCTAAATATATTATTATATATTGATCGAAAACCAATAAATTTTACTTTTAAAATTATAGTAAAACATGATCTTATATCATTTTAACCATTAATTTTTACATCATATAATGATACCAAAAATATTATATTTAACTTTTAGGCATTTTAACTAGCTAGTGTAGATTTTGACTATCGATGTGTAAATCTTTGACTTAGATACTTCATTATCGATTTTAGATTTGAGAGACATATATAACCTCTCTTTTTAAGAAAAGCAAAGCCTATCTTATAGACATATAAAATGTTAAATATGAGTTTTTTGAAATCTATAAATATGCTATTTCAATTCTATTTGCTATTTGTATTTCAAAATATCCTTCCATTTTTTCTAGATTATTTATAGAATTCTCACTACATGTACATAATAGAAAAAAAAAAATTCAAGTTTAAGATAAATGAACAAAATTTTATATAATTATAGTCATATTGGTTAAAAAAATGGTTTTCATTAAAATAAGGAAAGATTTTAAAAGTATTTACAAACATATAAAGAGTCAAGCAAAAAATTGTGATAGAAGACAAATAAAGAAAATAATTAAATAAACAATCACAAAATAATAGAAAGATCTAATCAAACATTTCCTTTCAAAGACATAATGACGAAAACAAATTTTTTTCATCTCTATTATTCTCTCACCAGTTTCTTATGAGAATAAAAATAGAAAAATCTAAAGAATTAAAAATCATGTTACAAATAATTTGATAAAACACTATAACACAAAAATTATGAGAGGAAATATACTAGAAATTTAGAATACTAGCTACGTGTATATAAGAAAATATTTAATTGTAATATGTTTGAGAGTAGATATACTGAAAAATGCATTGATTATAAATAAAGAAAAACCATTTCATTTTAATATTACTTTTATAATTTGGATATTTACTAAAACAATAATAACAAAATCTTAATTCTAAATTCATTGGTGACAATTACAAGAATCTTTTTTCTTTATTTTGCTCAGGCTAGAGTTATATTTTCTCTATGAATAATTTGTATATACTATAATTTAAAATTTTATTTTCATTATGGTAATGAAAGGTGTAAGCAATAACCTTCTACTTGGGGTAGGAAGGGATAAATAGGGTTAATACAAAGGCCCATTAGATATATTGCCATATACCTTTACACTATTAGAAATACTTCTTGCCTCATAAAGAAGCATCATACTAGGGATGATTATCTTATGAATTAATGGGAACTCATAGAGTATTGCATGTTCATATCTAATAACATTGAGTAGATACAAGGCGGAAGTATTTTGAGTTTTATATTTCATCCACACCTAACTCAGCTGATAAATGTGAACGGCCCGTATCATCCTTTCAGCATTAGGTGCTTTTAGAATCGTGCGAGCTGTTCTCTGGTGCATCCTCTTCCGTGTGCTTTAAGATTCATGTTCCGGCAAGCTCCGTCCCCGATCTCCGACGATCTTCATTGCCTGGCTTTCTGCTTCTCATCAATCTTTCGTTCAGCTGCCCTCTGTAGCCCTATGGCGTTCGATGGGTCTTCGAAGGCCCGTGATCCCCGGAGGAGGGCTATGGAGTCCGGTTACAAGTGGGTTTCGTCATCTCCATCTCCGGCGGAGGTGGCTAGGCTGGAGAGGAGATTCCCTAAGGTGGTTTGTGTGCCTGTGCCATTGCTGGAGGAGGAGATAGTGGGATGGTAACATAGAGCTGTTCTCATCCGCTCCTTCCTCAAGTGGGTGCCGGTTGAAGCCTTCATCAGAGAACTTCGACGAGCTGAAATTCCTGGTGTGATTCAACTAGTCAGCCTCTCCTTCCATTGTCACATCTTCCGCTTTGAAGATCCGGCGGCTTGCAACTTGGTTCTCAACCGCCCCTGGGTGATCAACGGTCAAGTTATTGCGACTGAAGCTTGGCATCCCAAATTCTTTCCGGCTAAAGATTCCGTTGCCTCGGCTTTGCTTTGGATGCGGATGCCAAACCTTCCATTGGAATTCTGGAAGGAGGACATCCTCCGTGCTATCTCAGAGCCAGCGGGTGTCTTTTGCTATGCTGATTCCGCCATGATGTCAAGGAACAAGGGTGGATTCACGAAGGTGGTAGTTCGAGTCGACCTTCGTCAACCTCTTTGGCCTGGTACCCAAGTTCAGGGTTTCTAGGGACCCCCTGGCAGCAGTTCGTCTTTGAATCGCTGGAAGGAATCTATCCAAAGTGTGGGTCTTTGCATCTGGCTGGTTCGTGCTCTGCATCGGCCATGGCAGCGGGGGAGGATCCAGATAGCTGCTCTGTTTTTAGACCTTGGATGGCGGCGATTTGTCAGCGGAGGAGTGTTGTGGATCCTCAGTCAAAGGATCCTCCGACAACCTCTGCTTCGTGCCCTGCTCCCCATCTGGCCTCTACTGATCTGAGTCTTGATGTGGGCTGGAAGACGCAGGTGAAGCTGCGTTATAGACTTCCTTCGAGACCATCGACGGAAGCTCAGGTATCTCATGTCACCTCTGCATCCGTGGCTGTGCCAATTCAACAAGTGTCGGCTGATTTGAAGGGTTCTGACAGAGGGAAGCAGCTGCTGGCTAAGGAGGGAGTGGAGAAGGCTGATGCTGAGATGGTGGTCATGCCAGTTCATCAGGCGCATGCCGTTTTAAAGCCTCAGCAAGGGAGCTATTTCAGTTGACTAAGGCTGGGCCCCTGATTCCCATAAGTCCCAATCTATGATTTCGACTAGCCCATTTGCCTCTTTGAGTTCGGACTCGAATGAAGGGGGCCAATTGGATCATAGTAATCAGCTTTCGGGTCCCCTCAAGAGGGCCAGACCAGTTGATAGCCTGCCTCCGAGGTCCATTTCCAAACCTGAGAAGAGGAAAGGAAAAGGCAAGGGTAAAAATATCAAAAGTCGAGTGGATATCATTCCTTCCTTGGTTTGCCTTACCTAGCCCCCCTGCTATCTGAAGGTTGGTCAGGAGGTTGTGATGGTGAACCCGGAAAGGCAAGATGACCAGAACTGTGAGGCATCCTCTGGTGATTATGTGGGATAGGGTTCTGTTGACATTGAAGTTGACTCAGTTGTACTGAAGACTGGTCCTATTCAGATCTCCGTGGGTGGTTCACAGCCTGTTGGGTGCCACACTGATAGCTTTATGTCAGAGGACCAGGGAGGGGTCCCATCTACTTCTAGTTAATTTATGAAGATCTTAATATGGAGTGTAAGAAGTGCTAATAAGCCCTCATTTCGTTCCTCTTTTGGTAGATTGTTGCAATTACATAACTTTGATATATGTGTCCTGTTAGAAACCAGGCTGTCGGGTGATAGTCTGGCTAGGTTTTGGAGACAGATTGCCCGTTCTTGGTCTTCTTATGCTGTGGAGGCTGAGGGGCTATCGGAAGGTATTTTGGCCATCAGGTATGAATCAGCTGTTACGATTGATGTGTTTCATCAATGTAACCAGCAACTTGGTCTTATTGTCTCTGAACGAACTTCTGATCCCTGGCTTCTATCGGCGGTCTATGCCAGTACGGATTATCGTGAGAGACGGGCCCTTTGGTCTGAGCTAATTTCCCTCATGGACCATGGGATTCCATCCATCATTGCTGGTAACTTTAATTGCATCACTGAGGCTAGTGAGAAGAGGGGGGGGGGGGGCAAAAGAGTCACTGGCTCAGCTGACATAATTGAATTCAGGTCATTCATCGGGTCTTCTGGGCTGATGGATTTGAGGTACTCAGGGCCCCAATTCACCTAGTGTAATAACTGGCAGGGGTCAGCATGGGTCTGGGAGAGACTCGATAGAGCCTTGGCCACTACTCAATGGCTTTAAAAGTTCCCTTCTGTCTCTATTTCTCACCTTACAAGAATCGCCTCGGATCACTGTCCCATTTTGATTTCCACGGAGGTCGATCAGTATCAGAGGAAATAGTTTAGATTCGAGCGGTTCTGGACTTTCCATTCTTCTGCTCGAACTATTATTTCTCAGATCTAGCACCTTCCTATCAGGGGCAATGCTGTCTATCGGTTATCTCGTCGTCTTATGATGGCCAGACGCAGACTTTCTACTTGGAATAGATTGGAAGTGGGGGATTTGGTGAGGCAAGTGGAGCAGGCATAAGCTGTAATCAGTGCCCTCCAGGCGAAAGAAGACCATGATGGCTTTCTATTGGATTCTGATCTATCCTTGCTGCGGGAAAATCTTGCTCATCACCACTTCCTTCTTCGGCAGCAGGAGTTATATTGGAGGCAAAGGTCTAGGGTTCAGTGGATCCATGAAGGGATCGTAATACCAGATTCTTTCACTAGGCTACGCTGAAGCGGCGAGTAGCTAATAGGATTCGAAGGATAGCTGATACTGAGGGGAATTTTCATGAGGACATTCATTCGATTCAGACTCAATTTCTTCATTTCTTCCAGTCCAGATGGGCTGGTGATGGGGCTCCAGTCTTCCAGGTATCTGATTCTAAGAAGGTTTCCTCTTCGGAGAATACCATGCTTGCCAAGCCGATCGATGAGGAAGAAATTCGTCAGGCCCTTTGGGAGCTTGGTCCAGACTGTTAGTAATAGTGCCCTAGGCCTATTGTATGGACATGGTATTTTTAATATTTATGAACATTACTATTATCATAATTTGCATGTTTATTATATAATAATGTCCTTGAATAATATTATGAATTATTCTAAATGTCCCTAATCGGTTATTGTTGTGGGAATAACAATAAATTAAGATTAGTATGAAATTTGATTGATATTCGTAGGATGAATATGTGTATGAGATACAAATCAAATTTATATGTATTTATTGAGAACAAATATTGGACAAGACCCGCCTTGAGATTAATAGATGGATCAAAGTCATAAGTTAATCTCTAGTAGTTGTGTCATTAAATCCTTATACCTAAGATTGCCATAGTTCTCAACATGAGGAATATTATGTTTTGACATAATCAAACGTTATCTTTAACCGGATGATTATAAAGATTATGATTGAACAATAAGAATCATGTAGTGAGATGTGAGTGATTAAGATAGAATTTGTCCCTCTTATTATAAGAGAGATATCTCTGGGCCCCTCGATGATTGAGACTGAGAAATGCATGGCCATGCTCAAATGAATTGATGAGATCAATATCATTTGTTTAGTCAGTCTAATTGGATTTTGAGAAATTAAAGATAGAGAGATATAAGGTTGACTTTATCCATGCCTTATATTCTATCAAGATATCACGTGACAAAAGGATTATGTTAATAGCTACTTTAAGATTGTCTCAGAGCATGAGCTTTTCATTTAACTTGGGTAGTCATAATTTCTTGCTAGAGGCCGCTTATGACTTGTAGGTTCAAAATGTGATTTAGGCCTATTGCCAACGTTAATTGAACCTATAGGGTCGCACACTAAGAACGGACGATAATGGTTACGATTTGTTACTCTCTAAATAATTTAAAATGATGAGATTATTTTAAATTACAAATAATAATTAGTTGTCATTTAGATTCGAGTTTAATTTTGAGAAAATTTAAATTCATAATTTAAATTATGACAAGTAATTAAATTGTTACATTTTCTTATTGGATAAGGAAATAATCCATAAAGTTTTTTTTTGGTTAAAAATATATATTCCTTATTTTGTAAGGAAAGGATTTAAATTGTTATTATTTAAAATAGTTTTAAATAAATATCAATTAAAATCTTAGTTAACCAAAATTCCTAGCAGGCTTGTATATATGTTCGATATATACGGTTTTAGAGTCTGTGGGGCATTTGAAAGGTAACGTCGATTGGGGCTTTTGAAAGGTCATGTCGATTGGGGCATTTAAAAGGTTATGTCGATTGGGGCTTTTAAAGCGTTATCTTTTGCCTTAAAGATGAGAAAAAATAGAGAGTTGAAAATTAAGGTTTATTTTTGTAAAAAATGGAATGGTTGAACTAGCATTCAAAACCATTTTGGTGTCCATTCGTGTGTGGATACTTGTAGAGGGTGATCGTCTTTCTGAAAGGCAGCACCTTTGAAGATCTGAGAAAATCCAACACAAGAACAGAAGGATTACATACTGATTAAAAAGGTAATAACAAATGGTAATAACAAAAGGTAATATTTTTGTTTATCCTTCTTTCGGTTTTTATGAAACGCATGTGATTCTTGGTGGGTTATAAATTTATTTTGTTTCTGCTGCAATTTTATTCCAATTAGATTGGGATTTTTCATTCCGTAACCCAACAGTGGTATCAGAGCCTCTTGCATTTTTATAAAAATCAAAACTGCCATGTTTGATTTTATGTATGAGATGTATATGATCTTGGCATGGTTTGCGTTCTTGTATATATATATGATATTAGTGTTTGCACGAACAACATAAATAAATCATATTCGTTAATATGATTAAAAATCCGAATGGGATGTTGCAATTAAAATGTTTAATATCTTGATATATGATTTCGTGATGTCTTAATTAGATTAATACATGAACTGAATTCACATATCAATAAGGATTTATCAATTGCTGTTTATGGTGGTGTGGATGTGAGCCTTAAATTTATTGATGAGATCAATAAAATCAAATTTTAGGATGAAACTTTATTGTATCTCCAAATTTTAGGAACCGCAGTACTACCTAATCAGAGCGCCTTATAAATTTAATTGGTTTTAAAAACATGCCTATTTTCTTTAATGCAACATGTATATGCTATATGATAACATGATATATTTTGCATGGTGTGTTGCTTTGCTTTGTATGGTGCATGGTATGGCCTTGTGACCAATATGATTGGTAGGTTTTTATTATTCTTTTACAATGGTTGTAATTATATATATGGCCTGTGTGCTATTTTGTTTCATTATAATTTTTTTTTTACTTTTAGTAGTATTTGTTTATTTATTGTAATAAAGCAAGAAGACAAAGCAAACCATTTAAAATCCTGCAATCCAACCATGGTGATAGAGGAGCTAGGTGTCTATGCACATGATGATGGTCAAGTAGACATTATGGTGTTGCTCATTATTACCTAGGATTGACCATTGATCTTCATATTGGCTTATGAAGATCAATCTTGATAAGGTCATACTATGACATATTTATACATACATGTATGAGATGCTATGTATGATGTTTCATGAGTATGTGATACTAAATGCATGATGAGATCTGTTAATCTATCTAGATCCTCACATAAAATCTTAAGTTGACATGCCATCCATATTTGAACACTTGTCAAGGCTTTTATCACCTTAATGTGGGTTCTACCAAAGTAGAAGTACATTGGGTTACATTAGTGAGCAAGATGGGTAATGGTGCTACCCATATGTTTAAAAATGGTTTAACTTAATTAGGTTATCAAAACGGTTTTGGGCCTAATGGCATGAGATGGGATTTAAATATGCCGAGATATATGATGTCATAATCCCATAAATTTCTAAGAGTTGCATGAGTTGCAATTGGTAAGAGTTACCTACCTAAAAAACTTAATTTTAAGCGTCATGCCAAAGCTGACTTAAAGTTGAGTATAAATATGGATCTTAGCTCACTAAATTAATATGATTTTATCATTGAGGGTTGTTAATTTAGTGGGAGTTTTTCATAATCAAAATACTTAACGAACTTTGCATTTATTGTAGATGGCCAACAATGATAATAATTCTACTATGTCACTGCGATCAATCCTTGTGAAGGACAAACTTACTGGGACTAATTTCTTGACTGGTTTTGAAATTTGAGAATTGTTCTCAAACAAAAAGGAAGCTTTATGTCCTGGATCAACCTCACCCTGAAGAACCAGCCGATAATGCTTCTAGAGCTGAAAAGAATGCTTATGAGAAGCATCATAATGACTCTATTGATGTTGCATGCTTGATGCTAGCTACCATGAGTTCTGAACTTCAGAAAGATTTGGAAAACATGGAAACTTATGATATGATTGTCAATCTAAAGGAAATGTTCCAGCAACAAGCAAGGCAAGAAAGGTATGATACTACCAAGGCATTGCACTCTTGTAAAATGGCTGAGGGTGCTTCAGTTAGCGCTCATGTGTTGAAAATGAAAGGCTATATTGAGCACCTTGATAGGCTTGGATTTCCAATGAGCCAAGAGTTGGCAACAGATTTGATCCTAAATTCACTTCCTGATAGTTATGATCAGTTTATCATGAACTATAACATGAATGAAATGGACAAATCAATTTCTGAGCTGCATACGATGCTTAAAACTGCTGAACAGAATATTAAGTCCAAGCCTGGCCATATTCTGATGGTTCAAAAGGGAAAGGGCCTTATGAAGAAAAGAAAAGGAAAGGGTAAGGGAAGGGCTGGAAAGTCCAATGCTCAACCCAAGCCCAATCCTAAACCCAAGGCTAAAGCCCCAAAGGAGGGTGTCTGTTTCTTTTGCAATGAACCTGGTCATTGGAAGAGAAACTGCAAGCTGTATTTGGAGGATCTAAAGAAGAAGAAGAAGACTGGTGAGACCGGTTCTTCAGGTATTTATGTTATAGAGATTAATTCTCTCCTTCTAGTTCTGGGTATTAGATACTGGATGTGGATCTCACATTTGCACAAATGTGCAGGGGCTCAAAAGGAGTAGACAACTGAAGAAGGGCGAAGTTGATCTTCGAGTAGGCAATGGAGCAAAAGTTGCTGCTTTAGCTGTAGGAAGTTATGAACTTTCTTTGCCCAGTGGGCTTTTGTTAGTTTTGAACAATTGCTATTATGTTCCTACAATGTGTAGGAATATTATTTCAGTTTCTTGTTTGGATAATGATGGTTTTTCTTTTATTATTGAGAATAATAATTGCTCCATTTATCATAAAGACATTTTCTATGCAAATGCCAAATTACTAGATGGTCTTTATGTTTTGAATCTTCAAAAATCCAACAATTCTTCTATCTATAACATAACTACTAAGAAAGTTAAGTCCAATGACTTAAATTCAACCTATCTTTGGCATTGTCGCCTTGGCCATATAAATGAGAAACATATCAAAACTCCATCAAGATGGACTTTTGAACTCATTTGATTTTGAATCATATGATACATGTGAATCTTGTCTATTGGTAAGATGACAAAGGATCCCTTTACTGGACACAGTGAAAGGGCCAATGAATTATTGGGCCTAATACATACAGATGTATATGGACCATTAAGTTTAGAAGCCATAGGAGGTTACAAGTACTTCATTACATTTACTGATGACTTCAGTAGATATGGTTATGTCTACTTGATGAGACACAAATCTGAATCATTTGAAATGTTTAAATCTTTTCAATATGAAGTACAAAACCAACTTGGCAAGACAATCAAGGCACTTCGATCTGATCGAGGTGGAGAATATTTGAGCCAAGATTTTTATGACCATCTTAGAAGTTGTGGAATCATTCCACAGCTAACTCCTCCTGGAACACCGCAATGGAATGGTGTGTCTGAAAAAGGAATCGAACCTTATTAGATATGGTTCGATCTATGATGAGTCCAACAATCTTCACTTACCTTTTGGGGTTATGCACTTGCCACAGCTGCGTTCACACTAAATCGAGTTCCAACCAAAGCGGTTGAAAAGACGCCATATGATGTGGAATGGTAAAAAGCCCAGTTTGTCTTTTCTTAAGATTTGGGGTTGTGAAGCTTATGTAAAACGTCAAGTTTCAAATAAGCTGGAACCCAAGTCTGATAAATATTTTTTTGTGGGATATCCTAAAGAGACTAAAGGATACTACTTTTACAATCCCATTGAGAACAAAGTGTTTGTTGCTCGAAATGGTATCTTTCTAGAAAGGGAATTTATTTCTAAAGGAACCAGTGGGAGCAAGGTACAAATCGAAGAGATTCGAGAACCACAAGATAACATTGAACCACCTGTGGATGCTCAAAGTCAACAAACCACTGTTGACACACCACCTGTAGCACAAAAGTTACGTAGATCTGATAGGATACGTCATGAGCCCAAGAGATATGGATTTCTTGTGACTGATAATCATGATGTATTGTTAGTGGATCAAAATGAACCTACTACCTATCAGGAGGCTATGTTAGATCCAGACTCTGAGAAATGGTTAGAGGCCATGAAGTCTGAAATCAATCCATGTATGATAATCAGGTATGGACCTTGATTGAGCCACCTAAAGGTACAAAGACTATTGGGTGCAAATGGGTTTTCAAAAAGAAAACTGACATGGATGGTAAAGTGCATACTTACAAAGCAAGGCTAGTTGCAAAAGGTTTCAAACAAACTCATGGTATAGACTATGATGAAACTTTTTTACCTGTAGCCATGCTTAAGTCTATTAGAATTCTTATTGCCATTGCTGCATTTTATGACTATGAGATTTGGCAAATGGATGTTAAAACAACATTTCTTAATGGAAACTTACTTGAGGATGTGTACATGACACAACCTGAGGGTTTTGTACAACCTGAGAATTCTAGTAAAGTATGCAAGCTTCAAAGATCCATTTATGGTTTGAAGCAGGCTTCTCGGAGTTGGAATCTTCATTTTGATGAATCAGTCAAAGAGTTTGGATTTATCAAAAATGAAGATGAACCTTGTGTTTACAAGAAAGTTAGTGGGAGCGCCATTGTATTTCTGGTCCTATATGTTGATGACATTTTACTCATTGGGAATGATATCCCTACCTTGCAGAGTGTCAAGTCTTGGTTAGGGAAATGTTTCTCAATGAAAGACTTAGGTGAAGCTACCTATATCCTAGGGATAAAGATCTATAGAGATAGACTAAGAGGCTGATTGGTCTAAGTCAAAGTACTTACATAGACAAAGTACTGAAAAGGTTCAGTATGCAAGATTCCAAGAGAGGATACTTGCCTATGTCTCATGGTATTACACTCAGCAAATCTCAGTGTCCTAACACAAAAGATGAGCGAGAGCGCATGAGTAAGATTCCTTATGCTTCAGCAATATGATCTATCATGTATGCTATGTTGTGCACTAGACCAGATGTCTCTTATGCTTTAAGCATAACGAGTAGATACCAATTAGATCCCGGTGAGAGTCACTAGACGGTGGTTAAGAACATTCTTAAGTATCTGAGAAGATCTAAAGATATGTTCTTGGTGTATGGCGGATTGGAAGATGATCTAGTTGTAAGTGGTTACACAGATGCAAGCTTTCAATCTGACAAAGATGATTTCCGATCGCAGTCAGGATATGTGTTTTGTTTAAATGGTGGTGTTGTTAGCTGGAAGAGTTCGAAGCAAAGCACTGTTGCTGATTCTACAACTGAAGCTGAATACATAGCAGCATCTGATGCAGCAAAGGAAGCAGTTTGGATCAAGAAGTTCATTACTGACCTTGGAGTGGTTCCTAGCATCACAAATCCTGTTGATGTTTATTGTGACAATAATGGTGCTATCGCACAAGCAAAAGAACCTAGGTCACATTAGCGATCCAAACACATTCTTAGGCGTTATCATCTCATTCGAGAAATCATTGAGAGAGGTGACATAAAAATATACAGAGTTTCAACAGATGACAATGTTGCTGATCCATTGACTAAGCCTCTACCACAAGCAAAGCATGATCGTCATGCTAGGTTCATAGGTATTAGATACATTGATGAGTGGGCCTAGTGCAAGTGGGAGATTGTTAGTAATAGTGCCCTAGGCCTATTGTATGGACATGGTATTTTGAATATTTATGAACATTTACTATTATCATAATTTGCTTATTATTATACAATAATGTTCTTGAATAATATTATGGATTATTCTAAATGTCCCTAATCGGTTATTGTTGTGGGAATAACAATAAATTAAGATTAGTATGAAATTTGATTGATATTCATGGGATGAATATGTGTATGAGATACAAATCAAATTTATATGTATTTGTTGAGAACAAATATTGGACAAGACCCGCCTTGAGATTAATACATGGATCAAAGTCATAAGTTAATCTCTAGTAGTTATATCATTAAATCCTTAGACCTGAGATTGTCATAGTTCTCAACATGAGGAATATTATGTTTTGACATAATCAAACATTGTCTTTAACCGGATGATTATAAAGATTATGATCGAACATAATAAGAATCATGTAGTGAGATGTGAGTGATTAAGATGGAATTTATCCCTCTTATTATAATAGAGATATCTCTGGGCCCCTCGATGATTGAGACTGAGAAATGCATGGCCATGCTCAAATGAATTGATGGAGATCAATATCATTTGTTTAGTCAGTCTAATTGGGTTTCAAGAAATTAAAGATAGAGAGATATAAGGTTGACTTTATCCATGCCTTATATTCTATCAAGATATCATGTGAGAAAAGGATTATGTTAATAGCTACTTTAAGGTTCTCTCGGAACATGAGCTTTTCATTTAACTTGGGTAGTCATAATGTTTTGCTAGAGGCCGCTTATGACTTGTAGGTTCAAAATGTGATTTAGGCCTACTGCCAACGTTAATTGAACCTATAGGGTCGCACACTAAGAACGGACAATAATGGTTACGATTTGTTACTCTCTAAATAATTTAAAATGATGAGATTATTTTAAATTATAAATAATAATTAGTTATCATTTAGATTCGAGTTTAATTTTGAGAAAATTTAAATTCGTAATTTAAATTGTGACAAGTAATTAAATTGTTACATTTTCTTATTGGATAAGGAAATAATCCATAAAGTTTTTTTTGGTTAAAAATATATATTCCTTATTTTGTAAGGAAAGGATTTAAATTGTTATTATTTTAAAGGAGTTTTAAATAAATATCAATTAAAATCTTAGTTAACCAAAATTCCTAGCATGCTTGTATATATGTTCGATATATACGGTTTAGAGTCTATGGGGCATTTGGAAGGTAACGTTGATTGGGGCATTTGAAAGGTCACGTCGATTGGGGCTTTTAAAGCATCATATCTTTTACCTTAAAGATGAGAAAAAATAGAGAGTTAAAAATTAAGGTTCATTTTTATGAAAAATGGAATGGTTGAACTAGCATTCAAAATCATTTTGGTGTCCGTTCGTGTGTGGATACTTGTAGAGGGTGATCATCTTTCTGAAAGGCAGCACCTTTGAAGATCCAAGAAAACCCAACACAAGAACAGAAGGATTACATATTGATTAAAAAAGGTAATAACAAAAGGTAATATTTTTGTTTATCCTTCTTTCGGTTTTTATGAAACGCATGTGATTCTTGGTGGGTTATAAATTTATTTTGTTTTGCTGCAATTTTATTCCAATTAGATTAGGATTTTTCATTCCGTAACCCAACACAGACAAGGCCCCGGGGCTGGATGGGTTTTCACCCTTTTTCTTTAGACACTACTGGAAGATTGTTGGGTATGAGGTAGTTCAGGCAATTCAAATTACCTTCCAATCGAAGCACATTCTGAGGAATGGAATCAGACTCTTATTACTCTTGTGCCTAAGCGTTCGGATGCTTCCCTACCTCAGCATTTTAGGCCGATCAGCTTGTGCACTACTTTGTATAAGGTGTGTGCCCGCCTCTTAGCCAGCCATCTCTGTCGGGTCATTCCCCGTCTTATTTCTGTTGAATAGGGGGCATTCATCAGAGGTCGCTCTATCTCTGACAACATTCTCATCACACATGAGTTTATGCATGATCTCCATCGAGCTCCTGTCAGACGTAGTCTTATGGCAGTTAAACTTGATATGGAGAGAGCTTATTATAGACTGAGTTGGGCCTTCTTGCACCATTCTCTTCAGGAGTTCAGTTTGATGAGCTATTTATTGAGTGGGTTTTGGCTTGTATTCAGAGGTCGTCCTCAATCGATGGACAAATAAGTCTTTCAATATGTTGCTTGAACTATTGAAAGAGGCATTTCCGAATGGTACTAGGATACCATCTTCGTACTATGAGGCCAAAAAGAAGATGAATGAGTTGGGTTTAGGCTACGAGAACATACATGTATGCAAGCATGATTGTGCTATCTTTTGAAAGGAGAATGTCTTTTTAGAAAAATGTCCGGTATGCAACGAGCCTAGGTACCAAGTGGTTGGAGTCAAAGGTAAGAAGATACCTTATAAAGTTATGCGGTATTTTCCACTCACACCTAGTTTGAAACGTCTATATGCCTCAAGACATACAGCTGAAGATATGAGGTGGCACTATGATAAGCGACCGATCACAAATGGGGTGTTACGGCATTTAGCAGATGGAGAAGCATGAAAAGATTTTGATCAAAAGTATCCTAATTTTGCCCGTGAACCAAGAAATGTAAGGTTAGGTCTTGCTTCAGACGGATTCAATCCATTTGGGAACATGAGTAATGCATACAGTATGTGGCTCGTCATTTTAGTACCTTATAACTTGCCTCCATAGAAATATATGAAAGAGACATTCTTTATGATGTCGTTGCTTATCCCCGGTCCTAAATCTCCAGGAAGGGATATGGATATATTTTTAAGGCCAATAGTGGATGAACTTAAACATTTATGGACCAAAGGTATTGATGTATATGATGCATCTATGAAAGAGAGTTTTCGGATGCATGTAGCTATTTTATGGACTATAAATGATTTTTCAGCATACTCATTATTATCTGGTTGGAGCACAAAGGGTTATAAGGCATGTCCAGTTTGTAATGAGCAAACCTCATCCAAAAAGCTGAAAGACAAGATTTGCTATATGGG
Source organism: Calamus simplicifolius (assembly GCA_900491605.1). Classification (NCBI taxonomy): domain Eukaryota; kingdom Viridiplantae; phylum Streptophyta; class Magnoliopsida; order Arecales; family Arecaceae; genus Calamus; species Calamus simplicifolius. The sequence goes on from UESW01004008.1 coordinate 437,089, forward strand.
ACATCGCCGTTACTTGCCTATTGATCACAAGTGGCGAAATAGTAGACTCCATGATGGAAGTAGAGAGCATGGAGTCAAACCAAAAATGTTGACCGATGAAGAAATTTTAATGCAATTAGAACATATAGCTGCTAAACAGTCCGGAAAGCATCCAAACAATAAACATCGAAAGCGAAAGCATGCACCAAATGAGTTGAATTGGTATAAGAAGAGCATTTTCTTTGAGTTGGAGTATTGGTCATCATTAAAATTGAGACATAACTTAGATGTAATGCATATTGAGAAGAATATTTGTGACAATGTCATGAAAACTTTATTAAGCATCGAAGGTAAGATAAAAGACACATATAAAGCAAGAGAGGACCTGGCTTCAATGGGGATCCGAAGGGAGTTGTGGTTACAAACTCAAGGTAATAGAGTTTTAAGCCTCCTGCATCTTACACATTTATATTAGATGAAAGAAGACAATTTTGTAAGTGGCTAAAATCTGTGAAGGTGCCCGATGGATATTCTTCCAATATTTCAAGGTGCGTAAATGAAGGTGATGGAAAGATATCCGGCTTGAAGACACATGATTGTCATGTACTACTTCAAAGATTGTTACCTATTGGCATTCAACCATTCTTGCAGAAACATGAGAGTAGTACTTTAATTGAGCTTTCTAATTTCTTCCAACAACTTTGTTCAAGGACATTGTATGTTAGGGATTTGGAGTTGTTACAAGAGCAGATTGTGGTGATCTTATGTAAGCTTGAACGAATGTTTCCACCAGCATTTTTTGACGTTATGGTGCACTTATCAATTCATTGGCCTTACGAGGCCTTACTTGCCGGATCTGTTCAAAGTAGATGGATGTATCCTTTCGAAAGGGCACTTGGTACGTATAAACAATACGTACGTAATAAGGCTCGTCCAGAAGGTTCAATTGCAGAAGCTTATGTTGTCAAGGAGTCTCTTACATTTTGTTCAATGTATCTTCGAGTCATAGAAACAAGATTCAATCGTCCGGAACGAAATTTTGATTCGGATAGCCATTTGGACAAGCAATTAAATATATTTGCAACTCATTGGCGGCCTCTTGGAAAAGGAAGAATGGTGCATTTAGATGATAAAACTTTAAAACAAGTACATTGGTACCTCATCAATAATTGTCCAGAGGTGCAACCATTTCTCAAGTAAGTATACTTGTAAAATTATTTCTTCATATCTCTAATTTTTTATAGTGCTCATTAGCGTAATGTTCTCTATAGCCAACACATTGATCAGCTAAATTCAACTGGACCGGAACAACTGGACCAATTACAGAAGGAAAGATTTTTGGAGTGGTTTAAAAATGAAGTAAGCCTGTACATTCATTTATATTATAAATTAATATATCATATATCTTTATTTCAAATGACGTTGCTGTTTGGTTTATCCAGATGTTAAATAAGCATTTTGCTGGGGCATCTGAAGCTACTGATGAGCTTTATTCATTAGCTATTGGTCCCGATAGTCGTGTGTTCTCGTATACTAGCTGTGTGGTGAACGACGTTAAATTTATCACTATTAATTGGAATGTCAGCCATAAAATACAGAATAGTGGCGTTTGTGTTCCCTCTACTCATCTAGGAGAAGAAATTAACTTTTATGGTATATTATTAGAGGTCCTTGAATTTCATTTTGTTAAAGGTTGTAAGGCGATAATGTTCAAGTGCAAATGGTTTGAAACTGAACCAAAGCACAGGAGAATGCAACAACATTATAATATTACAAGTATAAATATTAGTTCAAATGGTACAAACATGAGCCATTCATTTTAGCATCACAAGCTGAAAAGGTTTTCTACTTGGATGATTTGAAGAACAATTCTAATTGAAAAGTGGTATGCAAGGTTAGTCATCATCATTTGTGGGATATTCCAAAAAAAGATGATGATGTTCAGGAAGAAGTATATCAAGAAGATGATTCAGCAGCCCTTCGATTCACATGTGAGCAACCTGACATGGACTTAATAACATCTCGGCGTATGGACACTGATGCTGAAATAGTTGCAATTCAAAAAAACATTAGAGGTCAAAGTGATGTTGGTCAAGATGACTTTATATGCAAAGATGTTGAGGAGGACGACACACTAGCTGATTATGACAGTGAGGGATCTATACATAGTTCTAATATGGAGGATGATGAAGACAATGAGCATATTAGTGATGACAGTGATTAATTTGGTAGCATTCATATTTTTTTTTACTTATTATAACTATATGTTCTTATACTTTCTTATTTATTAATTCTAGTTTGTATGTTTGTTTGCAGATGTCTTTGAGAGATACTCCTGCTACATCGAGGCCAGATGATTCTCCTTACATTCCAGCTCTGACAGAGGGGTCATCTGTCGGCGCATCATGTAATAACTCTACTTTAAACTTATCTTATTTGGCTATATTTCTTTATATTATTTTGCACTAATTTAGTTCATTATGTTTTGCAGCTACATCATCAAAGAAGAAGGGCCGAGGTCCTACTCGCGGATACAAGTCCGCACATTTGATTGATACGCGTCGTGGACAGAAGTTACCTATTCTTCTGCCACCTGAGGTTGGATGACCATTAGGAGAGTTTTGCTTTGAGTTTCTGACCGAGATAGGAGTGGTTGTACGTGACATGACACCATTTGCAGTCAGAAAGTAGAGTGAGATCACTGATGCACATAAAGCATCTATGATCGATCTACTTCAGATTAGTATAATTGTATTAGATTACTTTAGATTACGTTTAATATACTTAATATACCTTATAACTTTTTATATATATATATATATATATATATATATATATATATATATATATTTGCAGGAGAAGTTCGATCTTGATATGAATTTAATCATATTAAAAAAGGTATTGAGTTTCAAATGAATAAAGTTTATCGAGAATTTAGATATCGGCTTCATATACACTTCATTAGTCATGGTGGGGACACAAGTGTGAGCTTAGCAAAGCAAAATAAGCCATCTCGTGTCTCGCAGAGTGACTGGGACTTTCTATGTGATTACTTTTATTCATATGAGTATAAGGTAAATACATCCATACAAATATTTTAATAGTTTATATTTTTTATAAACTCATGTAACCATTTCTATTAATTCTTTGATGTAGAAAAAATCAGAAACAAATAAATCTAATCGGAATTGCAGCCATATGCTGCTCTCACTGGATCGAAGTATATACCGGCTCACTCTTATGATATGGTAAGGAATCATGTGGACCTAGTGCTTTTATATTTACGTATTGTGCGGTCTGATATTGTTGTAGTGTTATGATGAGCAAAAGCAATATCTAACTTTTAATTAACTAAGCCATAAAGGATATAATATGTCATTAATCAGCTCACTGATGTATCTTCACTGCAGTTGTGCTATGCATGCTACACATATGTTTAAACATTCTAGTTAGCGATGAGCATATCCACTGGAAAATCACTTTTTTTTTGTTAATAAATGCGAATGATGAGATGGAACAGTATTACATTAGAAGGCCGTGGATTTAAGATCATAATCTGAATTCAAATTCCTAAGCAGCAATATTGGTGTTTGTTTGTTTGTTTTGTTTGTGTCTATTTATTTCGTGTCAGTTACTTTGGTTTATAGGTTGGGGAAGAGATGCTGTTTGGAAGTATTGATATTTAAGAATTTGATTTGGCATGACGTGGTGGATAATTTGGGGTCCACTTGATTGGTCTCTCTTTCAAAAGTAATTAACGAAACTATGCTGAGGTTGCTTGGAGTGTCATATGAAATTTGTCATTTTGGATGTCATCATTTATAGAAATTCGGTTGCCCTGACAATGTAAGGCAGTGCTAAATTTAATCCTTTACTCTCCACCACCATCTGAAGCTGTGCATTAGCTTATGGAGTGGCTAAGTCTACGACTTCAGACATGGTACTGCAGATTCTTGGCACAATGTGTGCTTGTTTAGTTTCTAAGCTTTGTCAGAATGGAAGCCCCTACCACACCCTCTAAATTTCAGAGATTTTATGGATTTTAGGCTTCGTTAATATCTGTATCCCTTCAGTTGCTTGTATTAGTCATGCCTGCTGTTTCATTGTCCAAGCAGTCTTTGCCCAAGCATATGCTGTGTTGATCGTTAGAATGATGCAACAAACAGAGAAAATAATCTATCAATAGGCACTATATACCAATGCAATCTCATTATCTGTTAAATTGTTAGATGAGCATAGCCACATCATCTCTATTAGATTCTAGATTTGTCATGCACAGATTTGGTAGTATAATTATTTTGAACGTTGATACATATTGTATTAGATTATTATCTTAAATTATTATTATTTCTTTTCAGAGAGATTCTATTACGGGAGAGGAGCCATCAAGACTTCATCTTTAGAATACTCTTCATTTTGATAAAAAGAAGAATCAATGGATAAATGAAAAGGATGAAGAAACCCATGTAAGTTTTATCAATTAAAAATACAATATTATTGAATGTATGTTTTACACTAAACCTATTGAATTTGTTTTCTTTTCATTGTAGGCACATTTAGTAGAGCGACTTTCCTCACAGGACTCTACAATAGAACAAATCAATGAGGATGTCGTTTTTGAGGAGGTTTTAGGCTCTAGATCTGGTTATAAAAGGGGATGGGGTCTACTACCGAAGGGTATATCGAGAATTAGAGGTAGTTCATCTTCTGAAAATTTACAATTAAAGGTTGAACTACATGAGTACCGAGAGCTCATCACTCAGCTAGAGGATAAGCTCGCTCAGCAAGAGGATAAGCTCGCTTACAAGAGGATAAGCTCACTCAGCAAGAGGATAAGCTCGCTCAGCAAGAGAAGACCATCCAGGATCTAAAGGCGACGACTGCTGAGCTCACTACTTTCATGCAACAGCTAGTGCTTGGATATTGTCCTAGTGGATCCCAGTAGACCTAACCTCCATAGTACATGTATTTTTTTTAATTATGTATTTTCTAAAACATTGTATATGATGATTTTATTGAAATGAATGAAAACTTTTATTAAATTTGTTATGAAACTTTTATATTAGAAAATTATTTCTAATATCATTGCTTTAATATTATATTATATTATTGTAACAGATGCAAAATAAAAAAAATATTAAAATAAAATTTTAACATTTTTAAAATTAAAATAAAAACTTATTACGGCGAGTTATTTTTGCCGTAATAGGTATCTATTATGACGAAACAAAGTTGTCGTAACAAGTTTTTAATATTTTTAAAATTTAAATAAAAACTTATTACGGCGAGTTATTTTTGCCGTAATATAGACCTATTACGGCAAAAATAAATTGCCGTAATAAGTTTTTATTTAAATTAAAATATATCAAAATTTTATTACGGCAACTTTGTTTTGTCGTAATAGATACCTATTACGGCAAAAATAACTCCCCGTAATAAGTTTTTATTTAAATTTTAAAATGTTAAAAACTTGTTAAAGTGACTTATTTTCACCGTAATAGGTCTATATTACGGCAAAAATAACTCGCCGTAATAAATTTTTATTTAAATTAATATTTTTTAAAAATATATAACGATGATATGGTATCGCCGTAATAGGTATCTATTACGACGAAATAAAGTCACCGTAATAAGTTATTACGACAACCTTTTTTATGATGATTTTGTATTTATAACGATGAATTTTTTATCATCGTAATAACTTATTACGACGACTTTTGTACTTATTACGATGAATTAATTCGTCATAATAAGTCATTTTTCTTGTAGTGTATCAAAGATGTGATAATTATTTTTTTGATAAAATTGCTCTTCCTCTCTTTGATATCTCTCTACTTGCCTCATCCTTTATCGACCTCACTGTAAGGTCCTGAGCCACATCCTCTTCCGTAGAGTTGGACCACGGGCCCAACAGTCTTACAATCATCTCCAAATGCCACAAAACTTCTTTCGATCGATGGCCTCTGGTATCTTCATCGATTGCTTCGAATATTATTTATAAATAAATTTTTTAAACATTATTATTTATAAATATAATTTTTTAAAATCTAATATATAATAATATATAAATTTTAATAAATTTAATTTAGCTAGGGGTATTTTGTGAATTTAATGTTTTGTTATATAGCATTACCTATGTATACCAAATACAGTAATTAGCATTACTGATAATCTGTCAAGTGGTAATCTATCTATCTTGTAGGCAATAGAACACCCTATGTTTTCTTAGTTAATAGCTTACCCAAGAATTCTTTTATTTCTCGATAGGATTAAGGCAGGGTTGCCATTATTATCGATCTTTTTATTTTATGCTTTGAAATGAGGTCTTATAGTCTCCATTTTGCATTTAGGTTGCATTTGGTGCATAATTTAATAATGCTAACTAGAAAATGAAAACATTGAAGAATAGCTGATAAATGATAATGATAACACTTCTTGTTAAAATATAATGGTTGTTAGTTATTTTTATTTTATTTTAGTGTTTGTTGAGCTTTTACATAATGGGCCTATTTTATTATACTTTGATGTGGTAACCTCATATGGATAAGATCTTATGCATTATATTTATTTGTAGAACCAGAAATAATATTTATATGATGATATACTTAATGAAATGATAGATCTATTTTTTTTAAGATAAAATCTTCTTCTATCTTGATTTCTTTTTTTAAAATAATTTATATTAAAAATAATTCTAACAAAAATTGATATCAAAGATAGATTGTAAAAAATGTATTGAAGAAAAAAGAAGAAAAAAAGATCTTTTACCGTTCTTTGATTTTATACAAAGCTTAGGAAAGCTGATGAAGGCAAGAAGGATGAGAAGACCGAAGTCAGCTGGCCAAAGATACGGTGCTTTCCTTCCACCAAGAAGCCAATGGGAAGGCCTGTTTTCTTTCGTTTTCCAAGGCTCGATCAAGAGCAAAAATTATGTACCAGCAGATTCCTTCACTTTCTTCCTTCCAAAGCAACAAAAAAATAAAATAAAAAAGAAAAGCAAGGTTTGACTGCCCAGCAGATTGACTTCCCATCCACGGGGCTTCCAAAGAGGACTCTTGGCATTGGGGGAATAGCTTCCAAGGCACACAACCCACATCATTTTTCACGCTTTTTTTGTTCTTGCAACAGAAGTTGGTCTTTGGAGAGAACGGAGGAGAGGAAAGCCTATATATAAAAAAAACCCTTTCGGCAGCAAGTGGGTATTTGATGAAAAAGTAAAAAAAAGTTTATATAAAATAATTACTGATATGATTCATGGTAACCTCAAACAAATAGGTATAAATATTAATCAATCTTCTATCCCTATTTTTGATGGAGAAAATTATGATTATTGGAGCATCAAGATGAAAAGCTTTTTTATTTCACAAGAAGTATGGATCTAGTAGACAACGGGTACGACGAGCCAGTTAATCCAACAAATCAATAAAAGGAGCAACTAAAGGACTACAAAAAGAAGGATGTCAAAGCCATGTTCTTCATCCAACAAGCTGTATCTGAGAAACTTTTCCTTAGAATTATTAGAGCCACCAAATCAAAGGAGGCATGGAACATCTTGCAGGAAGAATTTCAAGGCAACATAAAGGTAAGAGCTATCAAACCTCAAACTCTAAGAAGAGAGTTAGATAATTTAAGAATGCAAAAAATAAAAAAATTAAAGGATTATTTTTCCAAAATTAAGGAAACTGTTAGTCAAATAAAGAGCTATGGTGAAACCATCACCAAGCAAAGAATATGTGAGAAAATTTTAGTTAGCTTATCTCCAAATTTTGATATAATAGTTACAATTGTTGAAGAATTTAAAGATCTTTCTAAATTAAGTGTTCATGAATTGATGGGATCTCTTGAAGCTCATGAGCAAAGATTGTTTAAACATAAAGAATCATCAATTAAAAGTGTCTTTCAATCTAAACTCAAAGTGGTTGATAAAATTTTTAAAAAGAATCTTCTAGCTATGCTCCAGTCAAAAGAAAGTCATTCAGAGATGAAAACCAGAGTAGAGGAAGAGGAAGAAATATGAAAGGAAGAGATAGAGAAATGCAAATAAATAATTTTTCAAGAAGGCAATATGACGAGAGCACTCAACAAAGGTGCAACATATGTAAAAGGTCTTCTCATGATGAAAAAGATTGTTGGTTTAGGGTGAAACCCCAATGTTATAATTGTAAAAAGTTTGGATATGTTTAAAAAGATTGCAGGTACAAAGCAAGTGAGCAAGCACACTTCTTAAAAGAAAATAAAGGTGAACAAAGTATACTATATGCATGTCAAACTACAGAAGAGTAAAGAAATAATGTGTGGTATCTTGATAGTAGGTGCAGCAATCACATGACTGGTAATAGATTTATTTTTGTGGATATTGATAGTTCTTCAATTTCATAAGTAAAGATGAAAAATGGTGCATTATTCTAAGCAGGAGGCAAAGGCACAATTGCAATCAATACCAAAAAAGGAAGAAAATTCATTCATGATGTTTTACTTGTTTTAGACTTGAAGCAGAATCTTTTGAGTGTTGGACAATTGATTGAGCATGGGCACATAGTACATTTTGAAGATAATGTTTGCAAGTTATATGATAGAGGGATAAAAAAGTAACTTATGGTAAATATCAAGATAGAGAAAAATCGAAGTTTTCCTCTTATTTTGCACTATGCAAAGGATACTGCATGGAAGATGAAAGTAAATGATAAGTCATGGTTATGGCACAAAAGGTTTGAGCACTTGAACTTTCAAAGTTTGAGAAGTTTATATCAAAAGAATATGATATGGTCTACTAGCAATACATGACAAGGAAGAATCCTGTGAAGGATGTGTACTTGAAAAATAACATAGAGAGGCATTTCCAAAAGAGCATGTATGGAGAGCCAAAGCACCATTGGAACTTATTCATACTAACATATGTGGACCTATGAAAAATCCTTCTCATGCAGGTAACATCTATTTCATTATTTTTATTGATGACTATTCAAGGATGACATGGGTGTATTTTATGAGATATAAATCAGAGGCATTTTTTATCTTCAAAAAAGTTTAAAAATCTTGTGGAAAGATAAAGTGGGCATTATATCAAGGTGCTAAGAAGTGATAAAGGTGGTGAATATAATTCAAATAAATTTAAAAAATTTTGTGAAGATATTTGTGTACAAAGATAATTGACTGTTGTTTATGCACCAGAGCAAAATGGAGTTGCAGAAAAAAAAGAATCATACTATTGTTGCGATGTTTAGATTTATGCTCAAAGACAAAGGCCTTCCAAATTCTTATTGGACAGAAGCAGCGAATACAACAGTATATCTGATGAATAGATGTCCAACGAAAGCTCTTCAGAATATGACACAATTTGAAGCCTAGTCTGGTAGAAAGCCTTCAGTGAAGCATTTCAAAATCTTTGAATGTATGTGCTATGCACATATTCCAAAGGAAAGGAGACATAAATTTGATGAAGTAAAAAATATATCTTTGTTGAATATAGTTCTAAATCAAAAGGTTACAGACTTTTTAGCTTGAAGCAAAATTAAGTGATCATAAGAAGAGATGTTATTTTCAATGAGAAAGTTGCTTGGGATTGGAAGCAAAACAAAGTTGAAGAAAATATTATTTCTCTTGATGAAGAAATTTACGATGCTTAAAATAAAGAAAATGAGGTTGAAGGTTCATCATAAACTTTTCCAAATGTAAATCCATTTTCAACTTCAAATTTAAGTCCATCTTCAAGTTCTACTCCTATAAAAATGAGAAGATTAAGTGACATTTATGCTTCTTGTAATTTCTGCATGATGAAGCCTGAAACTTATAAAAATGCTATGCATGAAGAAGTGTAGAACAAGGCAATGCAAGAAAAAATCAACATGATTGAGAAAAATAAAACTTGAAAGTTAGTGAAGAAATCAAGTGATAAGGAAGTCATTGGCTTGAAGTGGATCTACAAAATAAAACACAATCCAGATGGCATAATTCAAAGACACAAAGAAAGATTAGTAGCAAAGGGATACTCTCAATTATCTGGTATTGATTATCAAGAAACTTTTGCACCTGTTGCTAGACATGATACAATTAGAACTCTTATTTCTATAGCAGCACATAAAAGTTGAAAACTACACTAACTAGATGTAAAGTCAGTATTCTTGAATGGAGTATTGGAAAAAAATTTATGTTGAACAACCTCAAGGCTTCATCATCAAAGGTCAAGAAAGTAAAGTATACAAGTTGAAGAAAGCATTGTATGGGCTGAAGCAAGCATCCAAAGCATGGTACTCTCAAATTGACTCCTACTTCAATGAGAAAGGTTTCTTAAGAAGTCAAAGTGAACCAACACTTTATGTGAAGAAGCAAGGTAATGATATTCTCATTGTTTCTCTTTATGTTGATGATTTAATTATTACTAGTAACAATGAGAATATGATTTTGACTTTCAAAAGTGGTATGATGAGAAGATATGAAATGAATGATATGGGTTTGCTTCATTATTTTTTAAAAATTGAAATCAGTCAAAAAAAAGATAGTATCTTTATTAGTCAAAAGAAGTATGTAGAAGGCATTTCAAGAAATTCAAAATGGAAAGTTCCAATAGTGTGGAAACACCTTTTGTGGTAAATGAGAAGTTGATAAAAAAAGATGAAAGTGGTGAAGCCAATGAACAATTTTATAGAAGCATTATTGAAAGTTTATTATATCTAATAATTACAAGGCTAGACATAATGTTTGCATCAAGTTTACTTTCAGATTTATGCAAAAACCAAGTAATATTCACTTTGAACAAGCAAAAAGAGTCTTGAGATATATCAAAGGTACTAAAGATTATGGAATCATGTATGAAAGAAACAAAGATAATATTGTGAAGTTATTTGGATTTTATGATAGTGATTGGGCTGGAAGTATTGATGATATGAAAAGCACATCAGGTTATATATTCTTTTATGGATCATGTGTCATATCTTTGGCATCTAAGAAGAAAGGTACGGTGGCATTATCGTCTTCTGAAGTAGAATATGTTTCAACAACTTTGGCAGCACAACAAATAATTTGGTTGAGAAGAATACTTAAAGATATGGATAAGAAGCAAGAAGAAGCTACTACTCTACTCTGTGACAATAAATCTACTATTTTTATGATAAAGAATCCTATATATTATAGCCGCACCAAGCACATCAAAATCAAGTACTATTTCATTAGAGATGTGGTAGAAGAAAAAGAAATTGAAGTCAAATATATGAAGATTGAAGACCAAATTGCAGACATCTTCATAAAGGCACTACCCCAAGGAGAAATTCATTCACTTTAAAGATCTCATGGATATCCAAGAACAACCATTAAAGAAGAGTATTAAAATATAATGGTTGTTAGTTATTTTTTATTTTATTTTATTCTTTGTTGGGCTTTTACATAATGTGCCTATTTTATTATGCTTTGGTGTGGTAATCTTATATGGATAAGATCGTAACAGGGATTATGTTTATCCATAGAATCAGAAACAATATTTATATGGTGATATGCTTAAGGAAACGATAGATCTATTTTTTCTTCTTGAGATAAAACCTTCTTCTACCTTGATATCTCTTTCCAAAATAATCTGTGTTGAAAATAATCCTAACACTTCTAACATTTAGGGATTAACACAACCTCAAAGCTCTAAGCATCTAACGTGCAACAAAAAATTTCTTAAGTGCTTTGCATACATTATGGGATATCAGACTCCAATACATATGGAAGAATTCAAGGGAAAAGCCATCTAGGCTAGGAGTTTTGTCAGGACTCAAGGATTTTAGAGCATTCTAATTTCCGTTTAGTAACTGGGTTGTATAAGAATCTCTGATCCTCATCATTTAGAATGCCTTTGGAAGAAGGTAAATTAGAGGATTCCTTCCATAGGTCTGGAGCTACTGACCCTTGAAATATTGAATATTCCTGATTTTACTGTCATGGTCACAAACCTTTCCCGAGTTGTGCTGAAGACTGTTGATCTTGTTCCTACGCCTCCTAAAATATACTTTTTTTTTCCTATTCTGATAAGTCTGTTGACTTATCAACAGTAATCCATTTCTAAGAAAAGATGGATCATTGAAAGTCCAACTAGCCGAAGAATACTTTTTGATCGGTCGAATTAAACTGGATCTGTTTTTTTTCCCCCTCCGTTGTGAAGTTCGATGCATTTGAGGATCGAACAAATCAACAAAATATAGCTAGCGGCTAGTCTTGATCCAGCAGAATTTTGATATTATTCCGCCAAATCTTGCCTTGTTAGGAATCTATTGCAAATTTGAAAGTATATATTCTAGCATAAATGACAAATTTTTATATTTTTTAAAAAGGTTTTGATGCCGTATAACGTGCCATTTGTTTGGATCCTTACCGCATTATAAGCTTACAGAAGAAATCTAACAGAACCATCGCATGAGCAAAAACCGATGATCTAGTCGAAGTCACCTCAGATAATCTCAGTTTATCTTCGCTTGAAATTTGAGAGAGAACAGGCGGAGAAAAAATTCCATCGAGAGAGTAAAATACAGAGAACAAACACCAATAAAACTCATAGAGTACCACTCGGGCTCAACAAATTTTATTAAATAAATTTCATACTTTTCACAACAACTAGGGCTTAACAATACCTCTATACGTCTTTGACCAAAACATATAGTATTGTAATATCAACTTTAAAATGAAATATAGAGATCACCCCCGGCACCATGCAGAAGTGAGCCACAGGCCGTAGCAGAGGGTGACAGCGCCTGGAGCCAGTCATCAAGAAACATGAAGAGCTTGGGGACGGACATCAGCGGGAGGCAACGGGCATACTGTGCAGCACCACAGTCTCGACCGTCAGCCCCGGCCCGAACCCAAAGAGCACTCCCCACTCCAACCCCTCGCCGGTCGTCGCCAGCCCTTCCTTCGCCGACCTCTTCCTCATCTCGTCGAGTATGAACAGCACGCAAGCGCTCGACATGTTCCCATATTCCTTCAGCACCTCTCTTGTGGCTCTCATCTTCTCCTTCTTTAGCCCCACCTTCTCCTCCACCTGGTCCAGTATTGCCGGCCCTCCTGGGTGCGCCACCCAGAACACGGAATTCCAGTCGCTAATCCCAATCGGCCCCAGAGCCTGGACCAAACTCTTCTCGATGTTCTTCGATATCAGCCCTGGTACGTCCTTAAGCAGGTGGAAGGTAAGTCCCACTTCTCTCAAGTGGCCGTCGATGGCGCCTTCGGAGTCTGGGAGGATGGTTTGGCTAGCCGAGATGACTTGGAAGAGCGGTCGCTCGATGGCTGGGTCGGGGTCGGCACCGACGATTAGGGCAGCGGCACAATCGCCGAAGAGTGCCTGGCCGACGAGGCTGTCGAGGTGAGTCTCAGTGGGGCCTCGGAAGGTGACGGCGGTGATCTCGGAGCAGACGACGAGAATGCGGCGCCGCGGTTGTTCTCGCGAGGTCCTTGGCGAGGCGGAGCACGGTGCCGCCGGCGAAGCAGCCCTGCTGGTACATCATGAGGCGGTTGACGGAGGGGCGAAGGCCGAGCAGCTTGGTGAGCTGGTAGTCGGCCCCGGGCATGTCGACGCCGCTGGTGGTGCAGAAGATGAGGTGGGTGATCCGGGACTTGGGCTGGCCCCACTCCTTGATGGCCTTGACAGCCGCCTCCTTGCCGAGCTTGGGGACCTCGACGACCACCATGTCCTGCCGGGCATCCAGCGATGGTGCCATGTACGCACACATGTTGGGATTCTCTTTCAGGATCTCCTCGGTCAAGTACATGTAGCGCTTGCGGATCATCGACTTGTCGCCTGCCTCAAATATCAAGTCATCGCAACTTCAGTAATCACATATATATATATATATATATATATATATCAGTTATAAATGAATGGACTCCACAAAATTGCACTCTCTTTATCACTTCTCCTCGATCCCACGCTCTGTATCTCTCTTTTTACAACTAAAACTAAAAACGTATAGGAGCATGCAAGCTTATTGAACATAAATAGACATGGCCATATATATATATAGACTTACACATTCTCTTAAATTTCTCCTTGAGTTTGGTGAGATGCTCGCTGTTGGTGATCCGAAAATAGTAATCAGGGTAGTCGGCCTGGTACACGGCATTAGGAGGGTTGGCGGTGCCAATGGCGAGCACCGTCGCGGGGCCCTCGGCCCTCTGAGCCTTACGGATCTCCTCGATGGTCTTCGACATGGCTTCTTGAACCAAAATTTAGCTCAGAGGGAAAGGTAGTACAAGAGGATCGAGGAGCTTGGAATGGTGGGAGAGGGTGCTGTGGGAGAAAGATAGAGGGAAGATGGTGAGGCTTTATAGGAGAAGGTAGGTGGGGACTTGAGAGAGAGCAGAGTGGGTAGGTCGGGAGTTGAGAGAGATCAGAGTAGATGTGTCAAAACATGGAGCTTAGACCGCTCGGCCGACGCTTGGGTCGATGGCCTGCCACTAATACGATCATTGGGGTGACCGGTATTGTTGACTTCAACGGTCTTACGTGTGATTATGTCCGCTGTGGTAGAATTCCAGTGACCTAATAAAACCGAATTAAGAACGTAAAAAAATTATTTATTTTGATATTTAGTTATGTATACAATTTAAATTATTTATTTTTGAATAGCAAAGGAGGGCTAGCATCTAATTAGGAAACTGAACTATACTAGCATATATCAGCTGAGTTTAGTGTGGATGAAATATAAAACTCTAAATACTTCCGTCTTGCATCTACTCAATTTTATCAGGTTTCCTGCAACTCGATTCATTTTTTTACTGGCATGTGAATATATAGATATATAGTTTATCCTATGGTATTGTTGCTGCTGAAATCTGTCCTCCGACTCGGGCGCGATCGGGACGCAGCGTGGGCTCCCTCCTGGGTGGACCTGCAAGACAGTCCTCACGCGAGAAGCGTTGGAGGTGGCCCTCTACGGAAGACCCTCCGACGCTCAAGTCAGTGGAGACCAGCAATCAATAAATATGGGGAGAAGGATCCCCCAGGAAGAGTTCCTCCGAGCTCTCGTGGGAGCTTTCATGGCGGAGTGTGAGAACTGCGAATGAAAAATGGGCATCGAGTAGCCGTACCTGAGAGGCTTGAGGGTGGTAGTATTTATAGGCGGTCACCTGACTTTTTGGACATGCTCTGGATGAGGTCTGAAAGTTGTTGGGATTCGAAACGGATTCGAATCAGGTTGTTACAGGGCCGGTAGGATCCATATATGGTTAGTTAGACGATCGACGGCTGGGAGGCGGGGAGAGCTGGCCGATGGCTCAAGACTCAATGGCTGCGTGGTCCCTAGGCCACTATTTTAGGTTCTAGGCCACGTTTTGGTATGATTCCTTGTTTGGAATCTTATTCTGTTACAGTGAATTTGAACTCTCCCGCGCCAGATTCCGCAGAGGTGTTTTGAACTGTGGTTCAGTCATCATGGCTGGCGGAGGCTCGGCGAAGGTAGGTACCGAGGCACAAGGGGCCAACGTGGCAGCCATAAATGCCTTGATGCAAAAGACATAGCATGGTTGCGGAGGCCGAGCTATGCTGGCCGAGCTATGTTGGCCGAGCTATGCTGAAGCTGGCTGAGGCTGAGGCTGGCCAAGGCTGAGGCTGGCCGAGCTATGCTGGCCGAGCTATGCTGAAGCTGGCTGAGGCTGAGGCTGGCCGAGCTATGCTGGCCGAGCTATGTTGGCCGAGCTATGCTGAAGCTGGCTGATGCTGAGGCTGGCCAAGGCTGAGGCTGACCAAACTATGTTGGCTGAGCTATGCTGAAGCTGGCTGAGGCTGAGGCTGGCCGAGCTATGCTGGCTAAGTCATTATGACCATTTCTGCACCATTAAATGCTCTAGCCTATTGATTTGACTGCCGGATATTAATGAGGGGGCCCTTGGGAGAACCCACGCACATGACGTGGTCCTTTTTTCCCTCTTGTTCTCTTTCTTCATTATGAGGAGACTCTTGTTGGTAGAATGTCGCGCCAGCAGGCCAGCTGGCAAGTAGGGCATTTGGACTGGGCGCGACCCCATCGTCGATGTGAGTGGTCAACAATGCAATGACAATTTTATCCCTCATCACATGCCCCCCACTCCCTAGTCGAAGTGTAATTTTGGATATAGGGAGTAGAATTCTGGAGCAATCTTATTTAGCGGACGTGTCATTCGATCCTCTATAGAGGAAGTGTTTATCTCTGTGTAGGTTAGAGAAAGGCCTGGGCGGCCCTCTTGCTGAAGTAAAATAAGGTGCTTTAGTTGCACTAGAGTGTTCGAGAAATTATCCGGCTGGGACGAAGCTTTAGTGCTGTATCACTCGGATTGGCCGAGGCTACAGAAATATATCACTCAGTCTTCGGCTGAGGCTTTTAATAATAAGAGATGCACTCCAGCTCTGGCCGGGGCTTCTGATAATAAGAGATGCACTCCGGCTCTGGCCGGGGCTTTTGAAGATCAATAAGAAATTCCCTTCGGCTTTAGCCGAGGGTTCCAACATGTCACTCAGTCTTGGCCGAGGTTTCTGTTAATAAGTGATGCCCTTCGGCTCTGGCTGAGGCTTTTGATAATAAGAGATGCACTCCGGCTCTGGCTAGTGCTTTTAATGATAAGAGATGCACTCTGGCTCTGGCTGGGGCTTTTGATGATAAGAGATGCACTCCGGCTCTGGCCGGGGCTTTTGATGATAAGAGATGCACTCCGGCTCTGACCGGGGCTTTTGATGATAAGAGATGCACTCCGGCTCTAGCCGGGGCTTTTGATGATAAGAGATGCACTCTGGCTCTGGCCGGGGCTTTTGAAGATCAATAAGAAATTTCCTTCGGCTTTAGCTGAGGGTTCCGATATGTCACTCGGTCTTGGCCGAGGTTTCTATTAATAAGTGATGCCCTTCGGCTCTGGCCGAGGCTTTTGATAATAAGAGATGCACTCCGGCTCTGGCTGGTGCTTTTAATAATAAGAGATGCACTCCGGCTCTGGCTGGGGCTTTTCATAATAAGAGATGCACTTCGGCTCTGGCCGGGGCTTTTGATGATAAGAGATGCACTCCGGCTCTGGTCGGGGCTTTTGATGATAAGAGATGCACTCCGGCTTTAGCCGGGGCTTTTGATAATAAGAGATGCACTTCGGCTCTGGCCGGGGCTTTTAATAATAAGAGATGCACTCTGGCTCTGGCTGGGGCTTTTGATAATAAGAGATGCACTCCGGCTCTGGCCGGGGCTTTTGAAGATCAATAAGAAATTTCCTCCGGCTTTAGCCGAGGGTTCCGACATGTCACTCGGTCTTGGCTGAGGTTTCTGTTAATAGGTGATGCCCTTCGGCTATGGCCGAGGCTTTTGAATTAATAAGAGATGCACTCCGGCTCTGGCCGGGGCTTTTGATAATAAGAGATGCACTCCGGCTCTGGCCGGGGCTTTTAATAATAAGAGATGCACTCCGGCTCTGGCCAGGGCTTTTGATAATAAGAGATGCACTCCGGCTCTGGCCGGAGCTTTTGAAGATCAATAAGAAATTTCCTCCGGCTTTAGCCGAGGGTTTCGACATGTCACTCGGTCTTGACCGAGGTTTCTGTTAATAGGTGATGCCCTTCGGCTCTGGCCGAGGCTTTTGATAATAAGAGATGCACTCCGGCTCTGGCCGGGGCTTTTGATAATAAGAGA
Organism: Calamus simplicifolius; assembly: GCA_900491605.1. Classification (NCBI taxonomy): domain Eukaryota; kingdom Viridiplantae; phylum Streptophyta; class Magnoliopsida; order Arecales; family Arecaceae; genus Calamus; species Calamus simplicifolius. The sequence continues at coordinate 454,677 of UESW01004008.1, forward strand.
TGCACTCTAGCTCTGGCCGGGGCTTTTTATGACTTTTATGGATGAATTTATTACTCGGTTGTTGCCGAGCCTTCAGAAATATATCACTCGGTCTTTGGCCAATGCTCTGAGAATTTATTACTCGGTTGTTGCCGAGCCTTTAGAAATATATTACTCGGTTGTTGCCAAGCCTTCTCAAGATGCTACTCAGTTGTAACCGAGGCTTCCAAATATTAATTGCTACTCGGTTGTAATCGAGGCTTCAAATAATAAATTACTCGGTGTTGTCGAGCCTTCAAATAACAAATTGCTCGTTGTTGCCGAGCCTTCCCAAGATGCTACTCGGTTGTAACCGAGGCTTCCAAATAATAAATTACTCGATGTTGCCGAGCCTTCAAAGAATTACTCGGTGTTTCTGAGCCTTCAAAGATGCTACTTGGTTGTAACTGAGGCTTCCAAATAATAAATTACTCGGTGTTGCCGAGCCTTCAAATAATTACTTGGTATTTCCGAGCCTTCAAGATTATATTTTACTTGGCGCTGCCAAGGTTCGAAGAATTTTGTTGCTCGGCCCAGCCAAGGTTTGGAGATTTTTACTTGGCCCTGCCAAGGTTCGGAGAATTTGTTGCTCGGCCCAGCCGAGGTTTGGAGATTTTTACTTGGCCCTGCCAAGGTTCGGAGAATTTGTTGCTCGGCCCAGCCGAGGTTCGGAGATTTTTTACTTGGCCCTGCCAAGGTTCGAAGAATTTGTTGCTCAGCCCAGCCGAGGTTTGGAGATTTTTTACTTGGCCCTGCCAAGGTTCGGAGAATTTGTTGCTCGGCCCAGCCAAGGTTTGGAGATTTTTACTTGGCCCTGCCAATGTTCGGAGAATTTGTTGCTCGGCCCAGCCGAGGTTCGGAGATTTTTACTTGGCCCTGTCAAGGTTCGAAGATTTCCTGTGCAAATAGGCAACTCGGTCATGCCGAGGATTGGTGAGCAGCACCTATTTCTTTTCGCAATCTTTGGCAACATAATGTGTGATGATTCACGTTGCAAATTACGAAAATACGTGCCGATAGGAAGGTATAATAAGGCATATCAAAATGGACTTATAGAGGACATACCCTATTGATAATACTTACGGAGATTGTCCGAGTTCCACGTCCGGGGGACAGACTTTCTGTTTAGATCTTGCAGCTTGTAGGTTCCCGATCCAATGATCTCCGCCACTTGGTAGGGGCCTTCCCAATTTGGTGCCAGTTTTTCTTGCTCCAGCGGTTTGGAGACAGATGCTTTCCGAAGAAGAAGGTTACCGGGCGAGAAAGATCTCCCTTTGACTCTATAGGCATGATAGCATCCATGGATAGGGGGGTCCTATCTCCACGGGGATGACAGCTTCTACGCCTAAGGCCATCCGGAACGGGGTCTCACTCATGGGAACTCTCTGTGTGGTGCGGCAGATCCACTGGCCGAGGTTGAAGCTGGACGTTGGACTTCTGTGAAGCATGGAGTCAAGAACTCCTTGTCTTGGCTTTATGACACCATCCTTCCTCACGCAAAAGGTGCCTATGGGGCAACGCAGCAGCCATAAATGCCTTAATGATGGAAGGAGATAAGGCATTAAATGCCTTAAAGCAGGTAGATGCACATGGCCTTTATGAGGTCATAAATGCCTTGGTGCGCATAGCACGGCTATGGAAGCCGATCTATTGTGCCAAGGCAGGGAGAAGGCGGAGATGGCGTCGAGTCGTGGCGAGAGGACACCGGAGAGATGAATCGAGCCCGCTGAGATCTAGGGAGATCCTTGTTGCAGCCCCCTTGCGGGACTAGTCTGGCCTCCTTAGGTCGATATGGGGGGTTCGCAACTCCATACAGACCAGAAAAAGAAGTGGCTGGAGAAAGAGGAGCTATGGCCTCTTCTGGAAGGCATGGAGCAGGGGCAGCTATAACTGGATGGGGAGCTGTAAGGCGCTCCTGAACCAGACGGGTCAGGGCTTGGACCTGCTGGATTAGGGTGGCAAACTAGTCCTGGGTCACTAGAACAGCTGGTGGTGATGGAGTCTCAGCTGGTGGCGGCAGCAGTGCCACGATACTCATCGGATCGGGTCTCTAGGAGGCGACCTGGTCCTATGCTTCAGAAGTTGCCCTTCTCCGATTAGCCATTGGAGATGTTCTCTTCCAGATCGAGATCCTTGTCTCCTTTTTTTTTCAAGTTTAACGGGACTTGAGGCCCTTCCTCTAGCGCCAATCTATTGCTGCTGAGATCTATCCTTCGGCTCGGGTGCGATCGGGCTGCAGCGTGGGCTCCCTCCTAGGCGGACCTGCAAGACAGTCCTCACGCAAGAGGCATTGGAGGTGGCCCTCTGCGGAAGATCCTCCGATGCCCAAGTCAATGGAGACCAGCAATCAACAAATATGGGGAGAAGGATCCCCCGGGAAGAGTTCCTCTGAGCTCTCGTGGGAGCTTTCATGGCGGAGTGTAAGAACTGCGAATAAAAAATGGGCGTAGAATAGCCGTACCTGAGAGGCTTGAGGGTGATAGTATTTATAGGCGGTCACCTGACTTTTTGGACGTGCTCTAGATGAGGTCTGAAAGTTGTTGGGATTCGAAATGGATTTGAATCAGGTTGTTACAGGGCCAGTAGGATCCGTATCTGGTTAGTTAGAGGATCGATGGCTGGGAGGCGGGGAGAGCTGGCCGATGGCTCGAGACTCAGTGGCTACGTGGTCCCTAGGCCACTATTGTAGGTCCTAGGCCATGTCTTGGCATGATTCCTTGTTTGGAATCTTATTCTGTTACGGTGAATTGAACTCTCCCGCGCTAGATTCTGTAGAGGTGTTTTGAACTGTGGTTCAGTCATCATAGCTGGCGGAGGCTCGGCGGAGGTAGGTGCCGAGGCACAAGGGGCCAACGAGGCAGCCATGAATGCCTTAATGCATGGAAGAAAATAAGACATTGAATGCCTTAAAGCAGGTGGATATACGTGGCATAAATGCCTTGATGCAAAAGACATAGCGTGTTTGCGGAGGCCGAGCTATGCTGGCCGAGCTATATTGGCCGAGCTATGCTAAAGTTGGCTGAGGCTGAGGCTGGCCGAGCTATGCTGGCCGAGCTATATTAGCCGAGCTATATTAGCCGAGCTATGCTGAAGCTGGCTGAGGCTAAGGCTGGCCGAGCTATGCTGGCCGAGCTATATTAGCCGAGCTATGCTGAAGCTGGCTGAGGCTGAGGCTGAGGCTGGTCGAGCTATATTGGCCGAGCTATGCTGAAGCTGGCCGAGGCTGAGGCTGGCCGAGCTATGCTGGCCGAGCTATGTTAGCCGAGCTATATTAGCCGAGCTATGCTGAAGCTGGCTGAGGCTGAGGCTGACCGAGCTATGCTGGCCGAGCTATATTGGCCGAAGTATATTTGCCGAGGCATGTTGGCCGAAGTATGCTTTCTCCTCTCTTTTTATTTCATTAAATGTTGGCTAAGTCATTATGACCGTTTCTGCACCATTAAATGCTCCAGCCTATTGATTTGACTACTAGATATTAATGAGGGGCCCTTGGGAGAACCCACGCATATGACGTGGCCCTTTTTTCCCTCTTGTTCTCTTTCTTCATTATGAGGAGACTCTTGTTGCTAGAATGTCATGCTAGCAGGCCAGCTGGCAAGCAGGGCATTTGGACTGGACGCGACCCCATCGCCGATGTGAGTGGTCAACAATGCAATGACGATTTTACTCCTCATCAGGTATAAAGTTCTAAGATATGAACATGCAGTACTCTCTGAGTTCCCATTAATTCATAAGATAATCATGGTTGAGTTACCCTCCGGCCAGGGCTATGTTGAAATTTTGGAATTTTTCTTTCAAACAAAATAGAGACCCAGTTAACTTCGTATAAGACACTGAGTTAATTGTGAGAGCGGCTGCCAAAACTAGTAATACCCTCCTGAAATGATTTTGAATTAGAACTCCTGTAAGAAAGGTCTTCCGATAAACAGGCCTTTTAAAATTTACTTTGATGTATCTTGGTAGTGGGGTGATCAAGAGACAATTTTTGAGAATAATCCATAGACCGCTACGAAGAATCACCCTAGATGCTAGGACCACACTTATCTTGTGATGGGATAGAACATAAGAATCCATACATAACTTACTCGACAACCCAATTTGAGTTGAATTAATCGCTTGTGATCAAAGTAGACTTCATTTCAAGCCTTTCAAATCCACCAAAGTATATAGAAAATAATTGTTTGGGCTCTACTCATATTGCTATTTAGTGATTTAGAAGTTAGAAAAGTTAACACCTGTTGCACAAATTGAACATATGAACGAAGAATATTAGTCAAATTTGTTCATACTAAGTTAGATTTCTGACATGGGAAGAAAATATGATCATATGTTTCATTTGTTCACCACATATCTCTAACAAATTACTTGATAGCAAGCTATTCCCTAAGATAATCTTAGATATAAAGTGGGGAGGCTTCTATGCCATACCTTCTAGATAAAGATAGGACTCTTTGATGAGCTTTAATTCACTACCAGAAATCAGCCTTTTACCAAGAGACATCACTAAGGGATATGTCCCTTAGAAAATTAGCAAGGGATTAGAAAGGAATTTTCAAGGGATTTTAAATTATATTCAAAATATAGTTTCAATAAGAAATCTCTAAGGGATTTAATAGTGATATATTTTCCTTGATAAATTCTTTGGAAATCCCTTGGTAATTTGCAAGGGATGAGTGAGTGATTATTTAAACAATTTTTAGTAAGGGATTTGTAAGGAAAGTTCGATCCTTTAGAGATTTACTAAGGGATAAATTCTTTGGTGCTGATAAGATATTTTTAAAAATAAAAAAATGATATCAAAAAGAGATTTTTTTCTTAGAAATCTCTTAATGATTTTAAAACTTGTACCTAGCATATATTATTCTCTTACTAGCATAAAAATAAAAGTCATAAGTAAAATTAGTATTATGTACTAATTTTTAATACCATTAATTAAACAAAAAAATTCCTTCATTTCTCCCTCTCTCTCTAACTCATTCAAATCTTAATAAAACCCTAGGTTTACACCTTTTGTTGCTAACTATTAGATTGTTGCAGTAGTAAGGAACTAGCCTTTGAACCCTTTGGTCACATATTTAAACCATCACTTCCATGCTTTATTAGGAGAAATAGAAATACTTCTTAATTAGTTGGTCGTGAGTTTAAGTGACCACAAATTCTTTACAAATGGACTACAATTTTTAGCGCAATCCCTTGGTAATCATCGAGGAAATTTTTTATTAAAAAAATTGACTGATCTCTCAATAATTACCAAGGGATTTCTGAGGGAGATTTTTACCAACATCATATATTCCAAGGGATGAATTTTCCTTTGAAATCCCTCAGTGAAATTCTTCACCACGAAATTTTTGACTTTCACCAAGAGACTTTGTCCCTCGCTAAAAGTCCAATTTCTGGTAGTGATTCTCAACATATGTCTCACATTTGATAGTGGCCATCCTCCTCAATAAGATTCAAGATTATTTAAATCTCCTTCAATTGGCTAGACTTAAACAGTTTTATGGATTTGAAACTTTTTATACAATTATCTATCAATAATAGGATAAAACAAATAAAATATGGAAAAAAAGAATAAAGAACTCATGGTCTTCGGTCTATCAGTCTCTCTCTCTCTTTGTTTTTTTTTATTGGATGCCCAATTTTCTTTTATTGTATGAAAATTGATCACTAATTTCTCAAATTATACTTGCAAATATTATTTTGCATATTGTGGTATTATTCCAATCATGCTTGTACTAGCTAATAACATAATCAGCAAAGGTGATAGCAGGTCTCCTTAATTTCCTCAAGTCTCTGTTGACGGCGTAAGATACCACATTAGCTCATCATAGAGGAAAGTGTTTGCAATGGGTTTGGGCATAAATCCCATTAGCTCATCATTAAGGAAAGTCTTTGCAATGGGTTTGGCCATACATTAATCAAAAGAAGGTTTGTAAGCTCCTCTTACCATATGAACTTGCAATTGCTTTGGCCATAAATCTTATTAACTCATCATAGAGGAAAGTCTTTGCAATGGGTTTGGCCATGCATTAATTAAAAGGAGGTTCGTAAGCTCCTCTTACCATCTGAATTTGATCAACTAACGACAACATTATGTATCTTAATGGGCAACCGAAGTCGTCTAATGGCTAATACCACAAATTCTTACCACCCCACTTTGAAGGGTCGACGATGGGCAGAAATTTCCTGGATGGCACAAGCGGATTAAAGGCACCATACTTTTTGGAAACAGGATGCTATATATGACACAAAGCCACACATTTGACCAATGCATTGCTTCAAGCAATACTAAATTTCTACATGCTGAATACCATGTCATTTGGTCCCACATTTACGGCCACCGTTCATTATAACGGTTCAAAAATTGCTCGATATGCGTGAGCATAGCTGTAAGTCCAAATCAGGATATTCTCTTGGCACGGTTGAGTTGAATAATCTTGGCTGTTGAAACTATTATTTACGTTCAAATTCATTGCACAACAAAAATATTTGTCAAATCTGAACTGTCACTTAGTCAAATTATATTGGCAAATATCTCGTGCATGTGATACATGTGGTAGGACATACAAATTTTTAATTTTTTAGTAATAGATATTCAAGAGAATAAGGGCTCTTTTTTTTCGCGGAGATAAAGATAAGGATGGAAATTGGCTGATATATTCGTAGTTCCATAATATTAAACACGATCTATATTACCAAAAATTTATGAAAATAGGATCATTATGTTTCAATGGTCTTTGAATGATACATCATAAATATAGAAGCACATAACAAGAAGTATAGTCAATACTAAGGTGATGGATGTGCCACGACATCAAGTACGCCAACCAAAGCTAACTGCCTTACTTGATCTGTGAAGAATATCTATTTAATCTAAATAAACCTAATAATTTTTTTAATAAAATGTGTTTATCAAAAAAATTTTAACAGCAGTACAGGATTGCACTGCATAAGTGCATTGCATAATTGATTTGAGTAAAATGAATGTCAGCTAAGGAAATGCAAAATTTTTTTAACATTATACAACATATTTATCAAAAAATAATATATTTTTAAAAAACTCATATAATCAACAAATAACATATAATACAGATTGTATATAAGAAGATTGCATATAATCAATAAATAACACAGATAATATCACAAAATTCATAAAAAATGAAACCTTAAATTATTTTTCATAAATAAATAACGAATTAAGGGATAAATAGATATGATACCTCTACAAAAAAGAGAGCAATAGCGGCAAGGGGGAGGGGGTCGACGCGATCGAGGGGGATGCAGCAAAAGGGGGGGATGCGGCTTGGGGGGGGGGGGGGGGGGGGGAGCGGCATGGCCACCAAATCCAGCAAAAAGGGACGTGGTGGGGGAGAGGATGTGGCCAAGGAGGGGGGTACATGCAGCCATCAAAAAGGGACGTGGCTGGGGTGACGTGCCCGATAAGGGAGGGCAATGCGCCCCGAGGGGGGGGATCGAGCAGGAGGGACGTAGCCGAAGAGTGGGCGACGCGGACCCGGGGGGGGGGGGTTCTCCAGCAAGGGGTGGATCGCAGGGAGAATGTGGCCGAAGGGGGGGCAACGCAGCCCAGGGAGGGGAAGAGATCCAGCAAGGGGGGTGGGGGACGGCCGGAGGGGATGGTGACTCGGGGGGGATCCAGTAAGGGGCCAGGAACCAGGGGCCAGGAACACGGGGTTGGGGGGTGGGGCAATGTGGGGTGGGGGCGCTTGGCCACCAAAAAAAGAAAAAAAAAGTGGGCGCGGGCACGGACGTGCGTCTCGCTAACTAATTCATTTTTAATTAGTCATTGATTTTTTTGGTGAAGCTATGCATCATTATTTCATCGCTATTTAGTGGTGTTTATTTTTGGCATCGCTAAAATATAAAATTCTTATAGCGCATTTCTTTGATAAAAAACACTAATAGGTCTCAACCTGCTTGCCACCCATGATGATACAAGGAGTCGTCCACTGAAAATCTTCCATATAAAAACATGACTTCGCTGATGGGCATACTACAACGATTTTTTAATTAAACTACGTCTAAAAAATGTAGTCTTTATATATAGACGTTTTCTAAACCATAGTCTAGGTGAGTGTAGTGTAGTTAAAAGTCCCTCTTTCAAACTACGTTTTTAGACGTAGTTAAAAGTTAAAAAAACGTAGTCTTTAAATACATTTAGACTACTTTTTTATTAGAAAATGTAGTCTATAGCTATAGAAAAGACTACATTTTTATCAGAAATTGTAGTTAAAAGTTGAAAAAACATAGTCTTTAAATACATTTAGACTACGTTTTTATCAAAAATATAGTTAAAAGTTAATAAAATATAGTCTTTAAATACATTTAGACTACGTTTTTTTCAGAAAATATAGTTAAAAGTTAATAAAACGTAGTCTTTAAATACATTTAGACTACATTTTTATCAAAAATATAGTTAAAAGTCAATAAAATGTTGTCTTTAAATACATTTAAACTACATTTTTATCAAAAAAATATAGTTAAAAGTCAATAAAACATTATCTTTAAATACATTTGACTACGTTTTTATCAGAAAATATAGTTAAAAGTCAATAAAATGTAGTCTTTAAATACATTTAGACTATATTTTTATCAGAAAATGTAGCTAAAAGTCAATAAAACGTAGTTTTTAAATACATTTAGACTACGTTTTATTAAAAAATGTAGTATAATATCAAATCATGTCATACAAATATATACTTTCAATTTCAAAAAACCTCAAATACATTGAATTTAAATATACAATACTGTACAAATATCCATAATATTTTCAAATAATCCAAACTTTAATAAACATTTCCATAACATTTCTTCAAATGAAACCTTGCAAGTACTTGACTCATTATCTGCGCATAATGTCGATCTCTTCTTGTTTATAAGTTTTCTTCTCGCCAAACTGCATATATACATACATAAGTTAATCAAAAAAGAGCACTAAATACACATGATACAAAAATCTAAAACCTTAAAAGTACTACTTATATGAATCATGTACACAATAATAACATACCTTTTCACATAAGTTACTCATAAAAAGAGCACTAAATAATACATGATATAAAAATTTAAAACCATAAAAAGTACTACCTATATTAAACATCTACACAATAATAACCTACCTTTTCATTAGTTGAAATGATATAATTCTCAATGATCTCCTTCATATACATGAGACATAATAGCCACATTCAATGCCTGATGGTTGCTTAGGACACTTGAAAAATGAATTTAAAAGTTTTTATAAGATTCAAACAAATAAGATCTAATTTTATGAATTATTAAAAAGAATATGTAACTTAATATACCTTAATTGACTCCCAAGTAAGTGTTTTTCTTGCAACTCGTTTAGCTTTAGCATTGTATATTTTGAGTGCACTAATTTAACAAAGTATAATAATAGTGTGAGACTCAAATGATATAATCTAGAAAAATTATTATAAAATTAAAAAAAATAAATAATTATGTATAAAACACCTTTCAATTCTTTTCCCACTGAACATCCAATAGAATCATAAAAATACGCTTTGTCCCCATCAGGGTCAATAACCACCAAGGACTAGTGATTCCTTCATAAACATAATAATAATAATCAACAACTTAATATCAAAAGTATCAATTTTCATTAAAAAACCACTTACCCAGAGTTATAAGGAGCTAGAAACAATTGATCCACATAACAATGCTCTAATCTTTTAGCAATCATATCTGATCATGCTCCAGGCGATCCAGAGTATACAAATATCTGTCCAGGGTCTATGAAGCCATACATGTTGAGCAGTTTTGATTTTTTGAGTTGGTTGTACAAATAGCTATACAAATCAAATTATTCAATCCCATAATTTTTATTAGAAACTTATAACATATAGTACTTGCATATAAAATGCAAAAAAATATAAAAATATCATTTTACCTCTTGTATAGCATAATACAACTAGAAGTAACCTTATCCATTGAGCAAAAGTTATCGATATCTTCTCGAATAATATAATAAACCTGTTCATGACCAAAGATACCAACATCCAATACCACAATTATTGTATTTCTATCTCCCAAACTTTTTGCAATGTGATTCTTTAAATATGACAAACTCCATGGACCCTTTTCTTTATTTTCTATCTGTAATTTTTGTAGGACAATCTTAGCCTGTTTATAATAATGAAATTTAATTCACATATGTTACATAATAAATAGTTTATCAATATAAATTAATCATAAATTTAAAGATAAGTTAAAAGTTTCAGATACCTTTCTTTGATCATCAATAACTAATGATCGAGGCCATGCAATTGAGAACCAACAAAATGTTTAACTTACACAGGATCATCACCAATTGTTATTGAAAGAGAGCATCATCGTCAAAACAAACATCAATAGATACATGATAATTATAAATACCCAAAGAAACTCCATGTACAACAGAGTTTGGTTCTACATTCTCAATCACTGTACGTACCATATCCAATTATATTATTAATAGATTTTACTGATAATTTGCATGATTTTTCTTTCAAAGCAATAACATTAGAAATTATAAGTACTATGAATTTAAATAAAATGCTACAAATATAAGTAAATATTAACATACCTTTTGCATGTTTCTTTGTCAATGATAATAAATTCTATATTTTCATCATTTTGTGTATCAGAATCAGCAACAATTATATTTGGATGCAGTTTTTTAACTGAGCAGCAACTACCTTTGTTTGAAACATATTAAGCACTTGCAGTAATTTTTGAAATTTCTCTCAACTTTATATTTTTTCATGAAGTTAACGTAGCTGATCAAGTAATGATTTTTTTCCTCTGCATCTTTTCTTTGTTGTTGGTTAAATATTTTTTGTTCTTCTAACAAATGTTGTAAGAGTTTGCTTGTTTTTGTTCTTTTAAGAAGATTGAAATAGGTTTTAGGGGTAACCATGCCTCTAACACCCCTTACTTGACCACCATGTTTGGGATTTCCCAATGCCATTCCTAGTATTTCTTTTTGTCCCAATTCTTGTATTGATCCATCTTTCACCTTCATTGTATATTCATCCTGATATGTAGACAAAATGAACCATACATTAGGAAGTTATAAAATAATCTATAATTAGCTATTAAATGAACAATAACAGATTTAGTTACAATCTTCTATATGACTTCTTGGATGACTTCACTATCAGAACCATCACCTTTTGAATAAATAGCTTTCCATACAACACTTCATCCAATGTCTTCATCAATGCCCATTTCTTTTTTCTATAATTATTAGACAATGAATATATTAAAAAAATTAGCTAATAATTACTCAACAATGTCGAACTAAATATTCAATACTTACTATCTTTTCTTTCACATTAACAAATCCATGCCTAGATGAATGATGTTGATACTCATTACTTTTTGCTCTTTCACTTTGCAACCTACTTCATTCCTGAAATTCTGAAGAACTATACCTGCTGACAAAGGCATTCCAAGCATCTTTTTTATGAATGAATAGTTCTTAGAAGGGTTATCAAATAAGGGTCGCATATCTTCCAATGGATTCAAGAATTTTGTCCTCAACTTGAACTTAAATTATCTCCATTTTGTACAAGCAAATGAAAAATATGTTCTTTCCTTCAATTGGCGCATTATAAGCTTTCTACAAAAATAGAAATACATAAGAGCATACTAATGAAATCAAAATTAATTTAAAAAATTAAGAAAAAACTCACCTTTATTTGAATTCAAATTTTGTTTTTCAGTTCTTCAGGAACTGAAAGCCAATTTTCAAAATTAATAGGCACAATGGTTCTGGAATAACATCTAGATAACTTTGCATTTTTGTATTAACCTCCCCTAAAGATTGTCCTCTTCTATTGTAAGTCACCTCCTTTACTTCTCCATGGTACCTAGCTTTTATTACTTTAGGCATAGTTATTGGACCCCTTTTTCTTTTGACCTTTTCTGCGCTTGACATAGGTTCTTCATTTGCAGTTAGCAACTTGTACAATAAGAGTAAATTATTATTATTTTAATAAAAATCATAATATATAATAATAAATATAATAAAATAACAAAAACAAGTGAATATACGGTTAACAAAGCTATTACCATTTCATATTAATTATTGGTAATCCAAGTACCGTCACTATTATCCCGCACATAAGGTCAATGAGAATCATCCATAATATCAAAAGACTGTATATTAGGCAATGATCTGATAACACAATGTTCTAATACCATATCACCTAACTCATCATCATTTAAATAACCATTAAACCTTGAGTTTGGAACTACAATCAAACAAGCTGGATCATTTCCATCTTCTGCATAAAATACTTGCTGGGCATTAGTAGACAAAATAAAAGAATTTGACTTATATCCAATTTTGGTAAGATCAACCAATGTGCATCCATCTTCGTATTCTTTAACTCCACTAGAGCTCTCAACCCACTGATACTTAAAAATTATCACCTTAAATTCAATATAATCAAGTTCCCATATGTCCTGAAGAACCCCATAAAAGGACATGTTTGAAATTATTGGGTTCTTGTCCTTCGAGCTAGACACTTGCATTGTTTTAGCAGTTAAGGTGATACTACTATTCTGAACACATCTGGTACTATCACATTTTTGGGTGTGAAATCGAACTCTATTTATAAAATATCCATCATATCTTATCATTTGGGGTTGGGGTCCATGAGATATCCACCTCAGTGTATCGAAAATTATGTTATTGGATTCTTTAATCTCAGAAGCAACCTATATTCATTTTTATGATTCAGCAATATAAATGATAGTTAAGTATAAACAAATCATGATCTCCTAGAAGATGCCAACCACATAGTCATATACCTTTTCATGCAACCAATTTATGAAAGTTCGATTATGCTCATCCTGAAGCCACTTTTGTCTCCTTGTTTTATTTGGATTAGCTGCCTTCAATTCTTCCATATGTTGCCTGTATGTTAGAACTTATTCAGTTATGACCACATACTTTAAAAATAAGAACATTTAATGAGACTCAAATAACATGTGATGGGTTTGACTTACTCTACATATTGTATTTTTCAACACATAAAGAAGTGCTTGCTCTAACTCTTTCCACTACTACAGAAATTTAATTAGACTACGTCTAAAAAATATAGTCTTTATATATAGACTATGGTTAAAAGTATTTTAAAAAATGTAATCTTTTTGAGTGTAGTCAAAAAAATATGAGCATAGTTAAAAGTCCCTGGTTTAGACTATGTTTTTAGACGTAGTTAAAAGTAAAAAAAAAATAGTCTTAAATACATTTAGACTACATTTTTATTAGAAATTGTAGTTAAAAGTCAAAAAAACGTAGTCTTTAAATACATTTAGACTACATTTTTATCAGAAATTGTAGTTAAAAAAAAAATGTAGAATTTAAATATGTTTAGAATACATTTTTATCATAAATTATAGTTAAAGGTCAAAAATTGTAGTCTTTAAATATATTTAGACTATATTTTTATCAGAAACTGTAGTTAATTAAAAGGCAAAAAATGAAGTCTTAAAATATTTAGACTACGTTTTTATCAGTAACTATGATTAAAAGACAAAAAAATGAAGCCTTTAAATACATTTAGATGGCTTTTTCATCAGAAAATGTAGTCTATTATGTACATTTAGACTATGTTTTGATATTGAAAACATAGTATAATATCCAATCCTGTTATACAAACATATACTTTCAATTCCAAAAAATTCTAAAAATATTGAATTGAAATATCCAATACTATCATATAAATATCTAATACTGTCATCATACAAACATATTCCAAAAATCTCAAATACATTAATTAAAATATCCAATTTTCTTCAATATTTCTTCAATGCTAAATCTCAAATACATTTAGTACCAATTTTTTTCAAATAAACCTTGCAAGTACTCAACCCATTCTCCATACATAATGTTGATCTCTTCTTGTTTATAAGTTTTCTTCTCAGCAAACTGCATATACACATAAGTTACTCAGAAAAGAGCACTAAATGACACATGACATAAAAATCTAAAACCATAAAAAGTACTACTTATATATATGAATCATGTACGCAATAATAACCTACCTTTTCATCAATTGAAATGATATGATTCTCAATGATCTCTTCATATACATGATGACATAATAGCCACATTCAACACCTGATGGTTGCTTAGGACACTTGAAAGATGAATTTAAAAGCTTTTTATAAGACTTAAACAAATAAGATCTAATTTTATAAATTATAAAAAAGAATGTGCAAGTCAATATATCTTAACTGACTCCAAAGTAAGTATTTTTCTTGCAACTCGTTCAACTTTAGCATTGTATATTTTGAGTGCACTGATATAGCAAAGTATAATAATATGTGAGACTCAAATGATATAACCCAGACAAATTACTATAAAATTAAAAAAAATAAATACTTACGTATTAATAACACCTTTCAATTCTTTTCCAATTGAACGTCCAATAGAATCACAAAAATACACGTTGTCCCTATGAGGGTCAATAACCACCAAGGACTAGTGATCCCTTCATAAACATAATAACAATATTAATATAGTATCAAAAGTATCAATTTTCATTAAAAAACCACTTACCCAAGGTTATAAGGAGCTAGAAACAATTGATCCATATTACAATGCTTTAATCTTTTAGCAATAAAATTTGATCGTACTCCAGCCGATCCAGAGTCTATAGAGATCCGTGCAGGGTCTACAAAGCCATACATATTGAGTAGTTTTGATTTCTTGAGTTGGTTGTACAAATAGCTACACAAATCAAATTATTCAATCCCGGTTATTATTAGAAACTTGTAACATCTAGTGATTGCATATGAAACGCAAAAAATATAAAAATATCTTATTACCTCATATATAGCACAATACAACTACAACTAATCTCCTCCATTGAGCAAAAGTTATCGATATCTTTCCGAATAATATAACAGATCCATTCATAATCAAAGACACCAACATCCAATACCACAGTTATTGTATTTGTATCTCCCAAACTTTTTGCAATATGATTCTTTAAATATGACAAACTCCATGGACCCTTTTTTTGCTTTTTATCTGTAACTTTTGTGGTCGGACAATCTTAGCCTATTAATAATAATGAAATTCAATTCACAAATGCTATATAGCAAATAGTTATCAATATAAATTAATCACAAATTTATGGATAAGTTAAGAGGTTTCAGATACCTTGACTGGATCAACAATAACTAATGATTGCGGCCATGCAACGTGAGAACCAACAAAATCTTTAACTTTCACAGGATCATCACCAATTGTTATTGGAAGGAGAGCATCATCGTCAAAACAAACATCAATAGATACACGATAATTATGAATACCCAAAGGAACTCCTTGTACAGCAGAGTTTGATGCTACATTCTCAATCACTGTACCATATCCAATTATATTATTAATAGATCCTATTGCCAATTTGCATGATTTTTCCTTCAAAGCAATAACATTAGAAAATATAAGTACTATGAATTTAAATAAAATGCTACAAATATAAGTAAATATTAACATACCTTTTGCATGTTTCTTTGTCCAATGGTAACTAATTCTATACTTGCATCATTTTGTGTATCAGAATTAACAACAGTTTTATTTGGATGCAGTTTTTTAACTAAGCAGCTTCCTTTCTCTGAAACATATTGATGAGCACTTGCAGCAATTTTTGAATTTCTCTCAACTTTCTATTTTCTTCATGAATTTGATGTAGTTGATCAAGTAATGATTTTCTTTCCTCAGCATCTTCTCTTTGTTATTGATTCAGTTTTTTTGTTCTTCTAACAATTGTTTTAAGATTTTGCTTGTTTTCGTTCTTCTCGAAAGATTGAAATAGATTTTAGGGGTAACCATACCTATAACACCCCTTACTCGACCACATGTTCGGATTTCCCAATGCCATTCCTAGTATGTCTTTTTGTCCCGATTCTTGTATTGACCCATCTTTAACCTTCATTGTGTATTCATCCTGATATGTAGACAAAACGAACCATACATTAGGAAGTTATAAAAGAATCTATAATTATCTATTAAATGAAAAATAACAGATTTACTTACAATCTTCTGTATGACTTCTGGATGACTTCACTATCAGAACCATCACCTTTTGAATAAATAGCTTTCCATACAACACTTCGTCCAATGTCTTCATCGATGCCCATCTCTTTTTTCTATAATTAATAGACAACGAATATAAGCTTAAAAAATTAGCTAATAATTACTCAACAATGTAGAACTAAATATTCAAAACTTACTATCTTTTCTTCCACATTAAAAATCCATGACTAAATGAACGATGTCGATACTCATTGCTTTTTTCTCTTTCACTTTGTAACCTACTCCATTCTTGAAATTCTGGAGAACTATACCTGCTGACAAAGGCATTCCAAGCATCCTTTTTTATGAATGGATAGTTTTAGTAGGGTTGTCAAATAAGGGTCGCCTATACTCCAATGGATTCAAGAATTTTGTCCTCAACTTGAACTTAAATTGTCTCCATTTTGTACAAGCAGATGACAGAATATGTTTCTGTCCTTCAATTGGCACATTATAAGCTTTCTACAAAAATATAGAAATACATAAAAGCATACTAATAAAATCAAAATTCAATTAAAATAATTAAGAAAAAACTCACCTTTATTTGCATCCAAATTTTGTTTTTCAGTTCTTTAGGAACTAAATGCCAATTTTTGAAATTAATAGGCACAGTGGTTCTGGCTATAACACCTAGATAACTTTGTATTTCTGTATTAACCTTCCTTAAAGATTATCCTCTTTTATTGTAAGTCACCTTCTTTACTTCTCCATGAGACCTAGCTTTTACTACTCTAGGCATAATTGTTGGACCTCTTTTTCTTTTGACATTTTCTGCGCTTGACGTAGGTTCTTCATTCACAGTCAGCAACCTATACAATAAGAGTAAATTATCATTATTTTAACAAAAATTATAATATATAAAAATAAATATAATAAAAATAAAAATAAGCGAATATACCAATTAACAAAGATATTATCATTTCATGTTAATTTTGGCAATCCAAGTACCCTCACTATCATCCCGCACATAAGGTAGATGAGAATCATCCATAATATCAAAAGACTATATCAGGCACTGATCTGATAAAAAAATGTTCTAATACTATATCACCTAACTCATCATCATTTGAGTAACCATTAAACTTGTGCCTTGAGTTTGGAACTACAATCACCAAGCTGGATCATTTCCATCTTCTACATAAAACACTTGCTGGGCATGAGTAGACAAAATAAAAGAATATGACTTATGTTCGATTTTGGTAAGATCAACCAATGTGCATCCATCTTCATCTTCTTTAACTCCACTAGAGCTCTCAACCCATTGACACTTAAAAACTACCACCTTCAATTCAATATAATCAAGTTCCCATATATGTGAAGAACCCCATAAAAGGACATGTTTGAAATTATCGGGTTCTTGTCCTTCGAGCTAGACACTTGCATTGTTTTAGCAGTTAAGGTGACACCACTATTCTGAACACATCTGGTACTATCACATTTTTGGGTATGAAATCAAACTCCATTTATAAGATATCCATCATATCTTATCACTTAGGGTTGGGGTCCATGTGATATCTACCTCAGCGTATCAGAAATGACATTACTGGATTCCTTAATCTCAGACGCAACCTACATTCATTTTTAAGATTCAACATAAATGATAGTTAAGTATAAACAAATCATGATCTCCTAGAAGATGCCAAGCACATAGTCATATACCTTTTCATGCAACCAATTTATGAATGTTCGATTATGCTCATCTTGAAGCCACTTTTGTCTCCTTGTTTTATTTGATTAGCTGCCTTCAATTCTTCCATGTGTTGCCTGTATGTTAGAACTTATTTAGTTATGACACATACTTTAAAAATAAGAACATTTAATGAGACTCAAATAACATGTGATAGGTCTGACTTACTCTACATAGGCTGCAACTTCTGTTGTATTTTCCAACACATAAAGATGTGCTTGCTCTAACTCTTTTGCATCAGCTATAAATACATGAGAACCAAAAGTGGTTTTCCAATATTGTGTTGACCATCACACTCATTTCTCATTGATGGGATCCCAACAGCTTTCATATTTGATAAGTACTCCGAACAATATTCTACAGCTTCTTCAGCAATATAACATTCTGCAATGCAACCTTCTAGCCTATTGCGATTGCGTACATATCCTTTTAAGATCTTCACAATCTTTCAAAAGGATACATCCATCTTAAATAGATTGGTCCGCATAACTGGATTTCGCGTACAAGGTATACTGTTAAATGAACCATTATGTCAAAAAATGGAGGATAATTCTTTTCATCAGACATAAAGTCTTCACAAGTTCTTCTTGTAGCAAACTGAGATTGCAAGTATCCACAACTTTGTTGCAAAGTGCAATGAAGAACAAACTTAGTCTAGTTATTGTGGATCTCATGTTTTTATTCAACAATCCTCGTAATGCCAATGAAGAATTTGTTGGATCAATGTGTGGTAGTCATGAGATTTTAGGCCATAAAGCTTCAATTCTTCCATAGAAACACAATTTCTTAAGTTAGAGCAGTATCCATCTGGAACTTTAAGTGCAGATAACATCTTACAAAATTTGATTTTCTTAGCCTTAGAAAGTGTGTAACTTGCAGCTGGCAAATATGTCCTTTTTTCACCCACTATTGGCTGTAGCTCACTTCGAATTCCCAGATTTACTAGATCTAAACGACTGCTTAGTCCATCCTTTGACTTTCCAGATATATCAAGAAGGGTTCCCACGATGCTCTCACATAAGTTTTTCTCAATATGCATCACATCTAAGACATGACGTACATAAAGAAACTCCCAATATTTAAGATAAAAAATATTGACCTTTCTTTCCACGCAAGTTTAGACTTTGCCTCTGAAACCTTGTCTTCTTTTTTAATTTCTTAATATGCACTATATTTGCTTGCTTTTTTCTATACATAATTAATATTTCTGGTCTTTTGTAAAATTTCTGCTCCAGTTAAAGGTTTAGGCTCAGCATCAAACTCTTGACAACCATTAAATGCCTTTTTTTCTCTTCTATATGGATGATTTCTGTGCAAAAATCTCCTATGACCTTGGTACACATTTTTTTGACTATGTTTCAAGTATACACTCTGTATTTTTAGCACAAATTGGGCAAGCCAAATAACCTTTAACACTGCAGCCACTAAATTTTCATACGCGGGAAAATCATTTATCGTCCATAGTAATACGGCCTTTAAGGTGAATACCTCTTGTATTTATGCATCATAAATTTCAATATCGACATTCCATAGCATTTTTAAATCATCAATAAGTGGTTGCAAGAAGATGTCATATCATTTCCCAGCTGCTTAGGACCCGATATCAACAAGGTTAACATCATGAATTTTTGCTCATACACAACCATGGTGGGAGATTGTAAGTAATAAGTACGACAGGCCATGTACTGTGATGACTACTTAAGGAGCTATGTGAATTTATCCCATCTGTTGCAAGTGCCAATCGAAGATTTCATAGCTCACATGCAAAATCAGGCAATTTGTGGTCTATTAATTTTCATGATGCTGCATCTGCTGGATGTTGAATGTAACTGTCAACTTCTTTTTCACTAGAATGCCATATCAAATCTTTTTTGATATTTGACAAGTACCATACATTCTTCTAAACCTAGGTATTGGGGAAAATACCACACAACTTTTGCCGGCATGCCTACTTTTGGATGATTGGATCCTTTAGGAATCTTCATCTTGATTCAGAACAATTTGGACATATCAACATCCTTGTTTGCATTTCTATACAAAATGCAATCATTTGGACATGCGTGTATCTTTTCATATTGCATTCCTAAGGTGCACAATGTATTTTTTGCTTCATATATTGATGTTGGCATCAAATTTCCTTTTGGAAGCACATCACCCCAAAAGCTTAATAGCTCATTGAAACTTGCATCGCTCCACCCATATTTTGTTTTAAAGTTGTATAATTGTACCAAAACAGAAAGCTTAGTGAACCCACTACAACCAGTGTATAAAGGGCACTCAGCATCATCCAATAAGTCAACGAATTTCTTTGGATTACATTCAAATAGATCTCTGGCTGCTTCAACCATTTCCACAGCATCAATATCATCATTGAATTGAAGAAACATTCTTCAGCATCTAAGGTACACTTATCTTCCTCAACATTACATATGTTTTCACCATGCCATATCCATACGTCATAACTTGAGTCGATACCATTACAAAAAGATGATCTTTGTCCACTATGATATCATGAACTTTCATATTCCCACATTTTATGCATGGACAGTGTATGGAACTAAGGTCATCTAAATTTCTTTTAACATGATTCAAAAAAACTTTGACACTATCCTCGTATTTTTTGTACGTCTATCAACAGAGTACCATGACTTATCTAGTCTGTTTAAATTCAAAAAATACTAGTAACTACTTAATTAAATCAAACTTAATTAAATCAACAAATATAATTAATTGTATCTAACAAACTAATAAATTTGAAAGATGACAAGTAAATTAAAAAGATAAATAATAACTTACAGTGGTTCAGCTTTCTTTACTTTGTCATCAATCTTTTTGGACCTATTTTTCATGCCGATGAATTCACCATCTATGTTCCTAAAATGGAAAAGATATTATGTTCAAAAACATATAAACTATCTTTATTTTTTTTTAAAGAAAAATCAATAATCATGTTATTTTCAAAAAAAAAGGAAAAAGAAAAGAAAAGAAAATTCGGATTGAATGGGCCGGCCTGAGCCCAGGCACAGCCCCAAATTCACGGTATACAATTTTTTTATTTTTTAAATGTTAGATTGGATTGGATTGATTTTAATTCAATCAAATTTAGCGATCTAAATGTGGCCTTAGAGACAATGTAACTTAAAAATAGGTGCATAAGAATCATGTGACTCTTTGTATTACAAAATTAACTTGAGGACTTGACTGCAAAGCATTATGCAATTTGATTATTTTTATTTGCTTATGCAATTTTATTTGCTTATGCAATTTGGTTTCTTATGGATGATAAAACTTAAATTGTTTAGCTTGAATGACTTAGTATTATGATGAAATTTTGATGTAGTTAAGCATTATGCTAAAAAATGCTGGGCCCAAGCCAAATGCGGGAGCCGGTTCGGCTCCCGTTCTTATGAGCGGCGGCACGACCAGCCTCCTCCGATTGGGCGAACCCCACCGGATGCCGCACGGATGCCGGTGGGTCTACCGCCCATGTTATATACTTTAGGCTATGACATTAGGACTTCTGGGTACCTACAGTATCAATTTCCACCATCAAATCTCTAAAATTGAAATGATAAAGTATTCTCTAATTGCTACCCAAATCTATTCATGGGCCCAACTTTGGGCTTGAATATCTTCCTAAATAACAGTCCAAATGGGGAAATAAAAATACCCCCAGAAACTAAGATCAATGCTGATTCGGGCCCTATATTCCTTTTTCTGACCAAGGCCCACTACAGTGCTCAAAAACTCGACCCAACTGGGCTCATAGACCGGCCTAACCCAGCCCAAACAGGGCTCCCCTATTTTTCCTCTCCCCTGGTTCACCCGAATCAGGGGAGAACCATGCCAGCAGCCAGGGCCGCCGCTGGCCAATTCTTGGGCAGACCGACCATCGGCAACCGATCCAGGGCCAGCCGCCAACGCGGCCTCCCCCTCTCTCTCCCTCTTTCTCTCTCTTTCTCTCTGTTTCCCTTATGCGGCTCCTCACTGAGCTGATGGCATGGCCGATAGGACCCTCACCGGATGCTCGCCCAGTGCCAATGGGGGTCACCAGTCAACCCTCAAGCCCAGCGAGGCAGCGAGCATGCCACCGGGCCCGAACCAACGCGGGAGCCGGTTTGGCTCATGCACAGGAGAAGGGCCATCGCAGCCCTTTCCTCCGCTCTCCCTCATCCAGTCCCCCACCGGACGCCGCTCCAGGTGCTGGTGGGGCTGTCGGCCGCGACTCAGGCCCATCGGGCACGCCACCGGGCCCAAGCCAAACCCCATGCCGAACCCCACGCCGGCACCCCTCTTGCTCTCTCTCTCTCTCATCGTTAGATTAAAAAAAAATTACCTACAGTTGAATCTCAGCCTGGTGAAGAACAAAACCCTAATCCTACCTAACAATGTAGTCCTTATAAATGAAATCCCGATAGATGGTGGTGGAGTCTCCTCAACCTTAATCCCGCGTGGTGGGCGGTGGAGTCTCAACAAACGAAACCCTAGAACAAAACTGCGGATGGAAGAAAGAAATTTGATTTTGGGTATCACGAGGGTTTTGTTTAAGAAAAGGGGGAAGTGAATGAGGAGGAAAATTATATTAGACTGCGTCTTAATTAAAAATATATTAGACTACATCTTAATTAAAAATGCAGTCTTTTATATTATAAAATATTAAAAACATAGTCTTTTATATTATCAGATAATATAAGACTACGTCTTAATTAAAAATATAGTCTTTTATATTATAAGATATTAAAAATGTAGTCTTTTTATATTATCAGATAATATAAGACTATGTCTTAATTAAAAACGTAGTTTAAAATATATTATCAAAAAATATAAAACTACATCTTATTTAAAAACGTAGTCTTTTTATATTATCATATAATATAAGACTATGTCTTAATTAAAAATTTAGTCTTTTTATATTATAAGATAATATAAGACTACGTTTTAAATAAAAGATGTAGTCTTTTAATTTGTGAAAATATAAGACTACATTTTTTTATGAAAAACGTAGTCTTTTTCCTAAAACCTATTGTAGTCTATTTAACTTTTTATAGTAGTGTTCGCATCAGCTTTAAATACATGAGAACCAGAAAGTGGTTTTCTGATACTATGTTGACCATCACACTCATTTCTCATTGATGGGATCCCAATAGCTTTAATATTTGACAAGTACTGCGAACAATATTCTATAGCTTTTTCAGCAATATAATATTCTATAATGCAACCATCTGGCCTATTGCGATTGCGTACATATCCTTTTAAGATCTTCATGAATCTTTCAAAAGGATACATCTATCTTAAATAGACTGGTTTGCATAACTAGACTTCACGTACAAGGTATACTGTTAAATGAACCATTATATCAAAAAATGAAGGAGAATAATTCTTTTCCATGACACAAAGTCTTTACAAGTTCTTCTTGTAGCAAAATGAGATTGCAAAGTGCATTGAAGAACAAACTTAGTCTAGTTATTATGGATCTCATGTTCTTATTCAATAATCCTCGTAATGCCAATGAAAGAATTTGTTGAACCAAAGTGTGGTAGTCATGAGATTTTAGGCCATAAGCTTTAATTCTTCCATAGAAACACAATTTATTAAGTTAGAACAGAATCCATCTGAAACTTTAAGTGCAGATAACATCTTGCAAAATTTGATTTTCTCAGCCTTAGAAAGTGTGTAACTTGCAGCAGGCAAATATGTCATTTTTTTACCCACTATTGGCTATAGCTCACTTCGAATTCTTATATTTACTAGATCTAAATAATTGCTTAGTCCATCCTTTGACTTTCCAGGTATATCAAGAAGGGTTCCCATGATGCTCTCACATATATTTTTCTTAATATGCATCACATCTAATACATGACGTACATGAAGAAACTCCCAATATTCAAGATAAAAAATATTGACCTTTTTTTTTCATGCAAGTTTAGACTTTGCCTCTGAAACCTTGTCCTTCTTTTTCAATTTCTCAGTATGCACTGTATTTTCCTACTTTTTTCCATATACATAATTAATATTTCTGATCTTTTGTAAAATTTTTATTCCAGTTAAAGGTTTAGGCTCTACATTAAACTCTTGACAACCATTAAATGCCTTTTTTGCTCTTCTATATCGATAATTTCTATGCAAAAATCTCCTATGACCTTGGTACATATTTTTTTCAACTATGTTTTAAGTATACACTCTGTGTATTTTTAGCACAAATTGGGCAAGCCAAATAACCTTTAACATTGCAGCCACTCAAATTTTCATATGCTAGAAAATTATTTATCGTCCATAGTAATACGGCCTTTAAGATGAATACCTCTTGCAAATATGCATCATAAATTTCAACACCGACATCCCATAGCATTTTTAAATCAT